>JADBJO010004272.1:192500-195000 GCA_016801955.1 Conus betulinus | reverse complement strand
CAGGTATGGATTCTATTGCAATGTCATCGTTGAACTGCCAGGGTCTCGGGGGGTATCAAAAAAGAAAGGATGTGTTTTTCAGTTTTTAAGACAAAACACAGTACTCTATTTATTTTCTACAAGACACACATTTCACACAGAAATTAGAACGCCAATATAAGAAGTGAATGGGGATACGAGTGTGTTTTTGCTTCTAACAATTCTAGATCAAGAGGCGTGGCAATACTCTTCAATAATAACTTTGAATTCAAAATAAAGAAATTAATTAAAGATGTTCAGGGTAATTACATAATATTGGTTATTAATACAATGGGAAAAGATTTATTTAATTTTGGTGAATATCTATGGACCAAATAAAGATGATCCTTCCTTCTTTGAAAACATACAGTTGAAAGTAGAAGAATTAAACATAGACGACATAATAATAGCCGGAGACTGGAATTTGGTTCTTAACCCTAGTATTGACTATCAAAATTATAAACATATCAATAACAGTCATGCGCAGGAGTAGTTACTGAAATGATGACAAAACTAGAGCTAGTTGATATATGGAGAGAGTTGAATGCAGACACGAGACGGTATACATGGAGAAGACCAAAACCCTTCCAACAAAGCAGGCTAGATTTCTTTTTAGTGTCCGATTCGTTGATCACTGATATTGAAGATGCTGATATTTTCTTTGGATACAAAACAGATCACTCTTTGGTATATATAAATATTGCTTTTAAAAAAGAAGAAGACAGACATAAAGGTTTTTGGAAATTTAACTCTTCACTTTTGAGAGAGATAAGAGATATGTAGACCTTATTAATGAAAAGATTGAAGAAATAAGGAACGATATGCGCTACTACCATACAGTAGAAATTCTCTTGATAAAATCCCAAACAATCAAATTCAGTTCTCAGTTTCAGACCAGTTATTCTTAGATACTCTGATTATGGAAATAAGAGCAGAAACAATAACATTTAGCATTCATAAAAATAAAAAACATAAATGAAAAAGAAAAACACGTTGCAAAAGAAATTCAAGCTTTAGAGTGCAAAACCCCTTTACTGGAAGCGGACGTTGCGACCCCTGAAAAAGAAAAAAGATGAATTGAGTGAGATTAGGAAAACAAAGATGGATGGAATAATAGTAAGGTCCAGGGCAAGATGGGCGTCACAAGGGGAAAAAGTAAACAAACAAATACTTCTGCTCACTGGAAAAAAGAAACTTTGTAAGCAAAAGAATGCTAAAACTAGTCACGGACAAAGGAACAACTCTAACAGAAACGGACGTTTATGTTAGAAGAACAAAGAATTATTTTAAAAACTTATATGCAGAAAAGAAAGTAAAAGATATTGAAATTGATAAATATTCCAATAATCTACCCAAACTAACTCAAGCAGAATCCGACGAGTTGGAGGGACCAATTACCTTAGAAGAAGCTACTAGAGTCTTAAAAAATATGGAGAATAATAAAAGTCCTGGGACAGATGGTATGACAGTAAACTTTTTAAAATTCTTTTGGAGACAATTGGGGGATTTTGTTGTCCGTTCATTAAACGAGGGATACAATAAAGGCGAAATGTCTATAACACAAAAAGAAGGTATAGTAATTTGTTTACCAAAAGGAGAGAAGCCACGAGAATATCTGAAGAACTGGAGACCAATTTCACTTCTAAATGTTACTTATAAAATTGCTTCTGCCTGCATTGCAGGTAGAATAAAATCTGTTTTACCCACCCAAAATTATAAATGAGGATCAGTCAGGTTTCATTCCCGGTAGATATACATAGGAGACAGTTTAAGAACCATATATGATCTAATTCATTATTTAGAGGTGAACCGCTTGCCTGGGTTATTGTATCAGTAGATTTTGAAAAAGCATTTTTGACTCTGTTGACTGGTCATACATGAGTAAGGTTCTACGTGCATTTGGTTTCGGAAAAGGAATACAGAAATGGATATCATCTTTTTATGAAAAGATAAGGTCTTATGTTATAGTAAACGGGAAGGTTTCTTCTTCAGGATTTTCTATTGGAAGAGGATGCCGACAAGGTGATCCTATATCTCCCTATTTGTTTGTTTTATGTGCCGAAATACTAGCAAATAAAATAAGGCAAGATCAAGATGTTAAAGGCATAAAAATAAGAAATACAGAATTCAAGACAAATCAGTTTGCAGATGACACCACCTTCACACTGGAAGGAGATAAGAAATCATATGAAAAGTTGTTCACAGATCTCTATGAATTTGAGCAAATATCCGGACTTAAATTAAACTATGAAAAACGTTTAATGTTTGGTTAGGGATAAAAAAAGAATTCCTCGAGCACATACTTACCCTTACATAAAATGGAATGGAACCCTTTAAAAAAATTTAAAATCTTAGGGGTGTGGTTTACAAATAATCTGACAGATATGACTCAAATCAATGTGACAGATAAATTTTTTAGAAGTTACAAATCTATTTAAGATATGGTCAAAAAGAGTAATTACACCACTAGGTAGAATAGCAG
>JADBJO010004272.1:175000-177500 GCA_016801955.1 Conus betulinus | reverse complement strand
GACACAGAGATCGTCTACCCTATTCTGCTGACCCTGCCTATCTTCTACATGGGGATAGGGGTGGCCCTGGTCTACATCAAGCACGCTGATGTCAGCGCCAAATCCAGCGTGTACGTTATGACTCGGAATTCTGTCGGCACCAACACGGAGCGTTCCGCGAGTTCACCCAGAGTCGGGGTATTCAGGACGGCGCGCGCTGTCCCTGTGCGTGTCTTCCTTGTGCTTTCGTCACTCCTTGTGTTTCACGTGCTTGTTGCGCGGCGAGGCGTGCCCCTGCTGTTCCACCGCCTCCACCCCACTCCGCCCCTCCTCCAGACAGTCTTACCAGCTGAGGGAGGTGAAGGGAGGGGAGAGAAGGAGCGGGAGGAGGACGGGGAGGACGAGGAGGAAGAGATACGGGTGCCGGTTCAGGTGTTCAGGAGAGCTTCTGCTCCCTGTGAGCCGCACGAACAGCTAGGGCTGATTGAGGAGCGTGTATAGCAGTGCATGGTAGCTGATGAACCTTGTGTGGGTGGGTGGGTGGGTGTGTGTGTGAGAGAGAGAGAGACAGAGAGAGGGGGGGAGGGGGACAGGAAGAGGGAAGGAAGCTGAATACATGTGGTGCGTGTGCGGTTTTTTTTTTTTTGTTTTTTTTTTTTTTTTTGAAGATTGTAAGTTTTTGTTTTGTTTTGTTTTGTTTTGTTTTGTCCTTTGGTCAAATGGTCAGAACGTTTCCCTGTGGAGCTGACAGTCGTGAGTTCGAACCTCTCCAGAGGTCGGATCTTTGACTGGTTGACAACCCTCTCTCTCTCTCTCTCTCTCTCTCTCTCTCTCTCTCTCTCTCTCTCTCCACCTAGCAGCAGAACGGGTACGCGGTTAAATTCACGGAATGCTAAGGCGGCGGTAGGAGAGGGATGGGCTCCGCCTTGCATCATACCATGTCCTAGACACAGTGAACTTCTTCCAATTCACACGATCTGCTGCCACCTTCGGGATTTCATTACATTTAACCTGACGAATGTGGGTCTTTTCCCTCGGTTACGGGAAAACCTACTGAGCACACCCCCCCCCTCCCCCCCTACTCCCCCCCCCCCTCTACTTTCACTAATTGGCCAGTTTACTGTTTCCTTACGTTTCGGTCATCTTCCTTTTTGAGCAGTTCTGAAGAGGAAGTGGTGGAGGGATGCCGCGGGGGGAGTAGTAAGTGGGGAAGGGAGGGGTGGTAGGGGGTGAAGAAAGGGGATGGGGCAGGAGGGGGGCGGGGGGGGGTAGAATCTTTCAGTTTGAGATTTACCATGTGTGTGGGTGCGTTCATGTCAGTACTGCTCACAAAAAAAAGTGTTTGCAAAGCTCTTGCCGTGAAAGCCGCATTGGCTAAGATGCAGGACTCATTGGCCACGTGAGTCACAGTCGTCTGACTCTTGTATCGAGATCCGGGGTTCGACTCCCTCTCGAGATTTCCAGGTTTTGGAAAAAAAAAATCTCTTTCAAGTGAAATTCTCTGCAGATTCCAGGGGTCTCGATGGAGACTGTACAACCCGAAGTCATGTGCATTTACGTAACGAAAATGTTGACTGCGTCCCGCTCCACTCGTTCAGACGAAGCTGGCAGTGGCTTACGGGTGGAACGAATGACAACGAAAACAAAGCACATGTCACGCTTGTGTTGTGAGAAGACAGCATTCCCGAAGACACAGTGTGTGGCTACCTTAGCGGTGAAATGAAACGCGGATGCAAGCTCACTAATGATGGTTCTCGGAGTTGTAGCCTCGGAACGAAGAGAGAAAATAAGCGAGAGAGAGAGAGAGAGAGAGAGAGAGAGAGAGAGAGAGAGAGAGAGAGAGAGAGAGAGAGAGAGAGAGCGAGCGAGAGAGAGAGAGAGAGAGAGAGAGAGAGGGAAAGAGGGAGAGGAGAGAGGGAGAGGGAGAGGGAGGAGAGAGAGAGAGAGAGAGAGAGAGAGAGAGAGAGAAGCGGTGTTGGAGGGTTGGGAGGGGGAATTCTGACGAGTTGTTTGTTTGTTTTGTTTTTAGAGGGTTAAATGTGTTAAAAAAAACTTGGTTCCTTTTTTTCAATGCAGAAGACAGGTTTCTACTGAACAGAACAGCATATTGTGGGAATCTTGACATACTTTCAAATGAAACATATTAACGTTTTTCTGCCGTCTTCACTGCTGGATTTTTTTTTTGGTGTGTGTGGGGGGGGGGGGGGGGGGGGGGGGGGGGGGGAGAGCTGCTGTTTGACAAGAAATTTGATTACGTCTTTTTACTTTGATATTTTAAAGCTTTGTCATATACGACTAAATCTTGGACTGCACTTCTGGTTTTCATTTTTTTTTTATTACATTCCATAAATTTTATGCTCACTGTTCAGATTTTACATTCCAAAGTCTTCTCCTCCTCCTCCTCCATCTTCTTCTTCTTCTTCTTTGTTCCGTTTCAAAATGTGCTACTGCTGTTTATATGATTTGGTGTTGACGTGCCTAAGATTCCTGCTGCTCACGCTGATGTTGTTGTTGTTGTTGT
>JADBJO010004272.1:157500-160000 GCA_016801955.1 Conus betulinus | reverse complement strand
AATCCAAACGAGTTTTGACAAAATGTTAAAAGCAAGAAAAAGAGAAAAAAAATGAGTGGGGTGATATTCTACACATGAAAATAAACTATCCAGAGAAGATGGGGCGGAAAGAGAAGAAGAAGAAGAAGAACAAGAACAAGAAGAAGAACAAGAAGAAGAAGAACAAGAACAACAACAAGAAACAACAACAAGAAGGGAGAGACAGACAGGTAGCCAGGCACACAAACAGACAGACAGAGACAAAGAGACACAGACACAGACAGATAGATAGACAGAATGACAGACAGACTGACAGACAGGAACAAATCATGTACATGATTTAACGACAAAAACTACAAGAGCAACAACAACAGCGAGTGATTTAGGATATAAGGTACTGCATTTCTTACTCAAGAAAGATTTGAATAACCTCTCTCATACAGCACTTTGATAATAAATAAATAAATAAAAGACTGTGCACCCCTTGTATCGCATTTTATCACACACATTCTTTTTTCAAAGAAATTTTGAAAAGCGAGGGTGTAAGTTCCACCGGAAGATAGAAACATGATTTTATTACAGGACAAAACACAATGCATTTGGGCCTCTTGGGTCTTCTTCAGACAAAAACAAACCACATTTAGGATAATGAAAACGAAGAACTATATCACGCTGGTTATCAGTTTGGAAAACTACGACAAGTTGTTCGAGTAGAACTCACCACAACACATATGGCTCGATTCAAATAGATGTATTTTCTGGGGAGGGAAACTGAAAATTTTATTAAAGTGCCTGTTTCCATTTATTCGGAAACTATTTCTAGTACCTGAGGAGCAATGCCAACAGGACTTTGTATATTCATATTGCTTCATTGTCGTCTAGTTTGGATACAGTGGAAGCATGTAAAGTGTTTTATTTATCACATGTAGACAAAGAACTGGATTTTAAAGGCACCAGGTTTGTTTCGTTTTGTTTTGTTTTTGTTCATAGCACGTTTTAAGACTTTAGCACTGGTAGAATCCCATACTGCAGAGGCGTAATTGATGACAGACTGGGTGTTCGCTTCAAAAAGAAAAGTTTACAAAATGGATATTAAGAAAGCGCTTCGTTTTATTCAACTGAAATACCTATTAAGATACTCGTTTGCACAAGTAAAGAACATAACCAGTCCAACATAAATTATTATCAATGATAATCTCTAAAACCTTGTGTGTTAATGCTTCTTGAATGTCCACGCCAGTAACAGAGATAGAGAGTGAATGTAGAAAGTGAATCAGGTGGCATATCCTGACGTTTTTGTCTGGTTGTTAAACACATGCATTTCGTGTCCTCGAGAGTTTGGACACATGTGGTAAAATTCTGTCCATCGGACCAATCCCTTCATGTCATACCGCAGAATAAGCTTCGGGACAGTCATAGAAGAGTCGTTAACATAGATGGAACTGGCATCCGCAAATAATTCAGATCTTGCTTGCTTCCAGGAGTGGTGGCGTTTCTTTGGCGACTGTTGATGTTTCTGTGACAGGCAGTTGTTTTACAGGGTGAGGTTGCTAGCCTCACGCCCCACCCTCCTCCTTTCTCCCGGCTTGGGACTGGCTGCTAAGGTCCAAAGAGGCTACCAGGCGGAGCTGCCTTTATCAGCATAAGATAGTTACTCTCTTCGGTAGAAGAATACATTAGAGAGCTTAGAGATCCCCTATGTTCGATTGGATTTTGAATCGGTCCTTTTGATCTATATCCGATGCCCGGATCCACTCCAGAATTCAACAAGTTTGTCCTTGCACTAGATCAAATCAGTAGGTTTTGTTTGTTTGTTTTTATCATCTCGACATTTACTCTCTTCGGTAGAAGAATACATCAGAGAGCTTAGAGATCCGCTATGATCTATATCCGATGCACGGATCCACGCAGAATTCAACAAGTTTGTCCTTGTACTAGACCAAATCAGTAGGTTTTGTTTGTTTGTTTTTCACCATCTCGTCAACAGCCTGTCAATCGACCAGCCAAACAGATGCCGATGGGAAGATAACTTTCTTGACAGACTGTTCGCTTAGGCAGCACATGGCAGGCTTCTCACAAGCATTTGCGTTTGTGTGTTTTATGTTGCAGTTTACTTCAACCTGTTCGCTGTAAACTGAACTTATTAAAGTGCATGCACTGCGCAAAGAGATTTACGGTTATACGGGGCGAAAATGAATGCGACGTTATGACGTGGAAAGAAAACACGCACTCGCGTATACCTGCAGAGAGGAGATTGTAGATTCTGACTGCGTGATTCGAAGAAAGACGGACGGACGAACAGCCAGACAGAGTGAGTGGGCGAGTGGAGAGAATACTGGAAAAGAAAGTTGAAAAAAAAAAATTTGATGCAGAGAGAGAGAGAGAGAGAGAGAGAGAGAGAGAGAGAGAGAGAATTAGTTTTTGATAACACGAGGAAAGTAGAAACTTTTTTCAATTCCTTGATTTAATAGACGAATACAAATCAACACAAGGGTTTTAAAAAAAATAGGAGAAGAAGAAG
>JADBJO010004272.1:97500-150000 GCA_016801955.1 Conus betulinus | reverse complement strand
CGAGCGGTCACTTATCCTCTAGAATTCGGCACAAGATTGGCGTTGAATGCCTGTCTTGCGCATGAGAGCACTGAATGCCCATCTTGCCCATTTAAGTGGTCAGAGAGGATTTTTCAAGCTGTAAAAAAAAAAAAAAAAAAAAAAAAAAACGGCCCTACAGCGGTTCGAACTCAGAACCACATGTTCAGTTGGCAAGCACTCGAACTAAGTGACCACGGGGCCGTTCAAGTGATTTTATGCATTGGATGAATTGACCTCGGGGATTCTTTTGGTAAATACGGCAACATTTACTCAGTCGAATGGATACAAACAGGCTATGTTTGATGTGGTCAACAGGTTTGAAGCAACTGTGAATGTCACACAGACATGTAGATGTCACGATCAAAACTCTCTGGCGAGGGTGGGTTTGCCAGTTATAAATTCGATTTCGAGGGTTTTGCTCTCTCTCTCTCTCTCTCTCTCTCTCTCTCTCTCTCTCTCTCTCTCTCTCTCTTTTTAAGTTCCTCTTCACCTCTGCATATCAAGATGCTACGCATTGTTCATTGCTCAGTACTCTCTTTGAAGTGCTAAGAAGGGACGTGGGAGGAGGTGGAGAGAGAGAGAGAGAGAGAGAGGGAGGGAGGGGGAGGGACAGAGACGGGAGACAGACAGAAGGGAGGAAGAGAAAGGAGCAGGAGAAAGAAGAGGAGGAGGAAGAGAAGATGGAGACAGTGGCAGGCAGACAGGAAAAGAAAGAGGATCAGACAAACAAACAAAAAATAAAGGCGGTCATGGAGGCTGACAATCAGACTCTTTCGCGCGCCCGTACAAAGAGAGAGACAGACAGACAAATAAAGCAGAGACGCAGACAGAGCAAAGCGACTGTCATTTGTCAGACAAGCCAGACGAAACAGCTAGATACACACACACACACACAAAAAGAGACGAAGACAGAATAGAACGCAGACAGAAAGAAAGAATAATGCCATTGCCTTTCGTCAAAAACTGTATAACATCAGCACGCAGGCAAACCCGAATCAATACCAAGTCCCTGGACAAATCAGACCATCGCTCCATGCCTCTGACCCCTGTGGCTCTATGCCCATATATATTGAGTTTATACTCTTCAACATTTGCTAAGGATCAAAATGAAGTGACTGAGGGCGGAAATTTTATCCCCCTACACCCCCCCCCCCCCCCCCCCTCACTGAGCACTGAGCACTATCATCAATCCACTATAACCACTACCATCACTAAGATATCAAAGTATTCTACGAAACAAGCCACAAATCCCATTGTTTCACACCCCCTCCCCTTCCCACCCCTATCACCTACGAGATATATTTTCAAACCTGTCTTGAACGTGAAAAAGAGAGAGAGAGAGAGTCTGTTACAGAGGTCTTGTCCCATGTAGATATGGCTCGGGAAGTGAAACGTCAGCAAACCTCCCCCACCCTACCCCCACACACCTCCACCTTCCCCTCCCCTGCCTCGCTGTGGGCAGTCTCAGGGAGAGACAGGGGTCAAAGGAAAAGAGGAGCTGACGAGGTGTTCAGATGTTGAATAATCCAGACAGATCATAAGACACAAACACCAGAGGTGATAGAAAAGGAGAGGGGAGAAAGTGTGTAACAGACCTCAGCGTCAGTTGGACTCGGGGCCACTACAAGATTACCGTCGTCAGGAGAGGAGAGGTGGAGGATAGGGCTGACTGTGGGGGTATCTCCAGATGGTGACACGGAAGCACGCTACCACTCAAAAGCTACCAAAAGGGCCACACCAGCAGTGCAGGAGGATATCTCTCAGTGGATGACTTCACCGCCACCGAACACTGATAACTGGCGGAAGACTTTGAACTTATGGAAAAAATGCTGCATAAAGAGAATGGGTAGGACTTTGTTTGACAGAGGCAGGATGAGCGAGGTTGGAGGAATGTCACAGGAATGACAGAAATAAACAGTGACAACAAAAAGGGAAAGAAAAGAGTAAAAACAAAGGAAAGAAGAGCTCTGTCAACGTGTCAATGATATAGCCAGTAAGGGAGAGCGCAGATCCCGGTCAAGGGTCGGGCAGTCCTCTTACCTTCGATCAAATCCTACCATCATCCAACACAATTATGTCTGTTGACATCATCTCCAAACCCATTTCAGATACTTATATCGACCCTTGTCGGACAGTTCTCTGAGCTTCGGTCAAATCCTACCATCATCCATCATATCGATGTTTCTCCAAAACCATCACAGATATATCAAAACTGGTCTGCTTTGCTGAATCCTCATTGTCACCGTCTCAACTACAATCTGGTGGTGGTAGATGTAAGTGTCTGGCTTAGTTTGTTATTCAGTAGTGACTGATTCAACAATACCTGTCTTTCTTTTAGAAATGTCATTGTGCTCGTTGGCATCAGACCGAATCCGCACCAAATCATGATTTTGCAGATACCATACGATAAAATAAAAAAAGTTTGATTTTTTTTTTCTCATTGAGACCCATACATTCCATCTTGAAGAGAGAGAAAAAAAAAAAGGAAAAAGTATCAACAAATCTCTTTTCTCAACGTTGTCTAAGAAAATTAGGATACGAATACCAGATCCATGCCAACATTAAAAGAGTTCCCTTACTTTCAGACAAATAGAGTTAAAATCGACCCATTGGTTTTTTTTTTTGCCTTGACGAACAAACCAACAAATACGGATTAAAAAAACAAAACAAAAACAAAACAAAAACATAACCTCTCAAAGAGGATAATGAAGTTTAACTAAGACAACGTCTTATTGCTGAGCTATATTGTTCGGGATGGGTTGGAGAATGATTAGTACCCTCTCTGAGAATGATTAATATACCCTCTCTTACTTCCAGTCCAGTGGGAGAATTTGGTGATGTCTCTCTGATCCTACAACAAGATCAGTGATGCTGAATGTGGATGGCCTCCGAATGATGGCTCAAAGTGACCAACCATTGAAAACCACAGCCTCCACCACTCACGCTCCCTTTTCTCACTCCTGGTTTCAAACTTATCTTCTGTGGCTTTTTTTTTTCTTTCCCCATTAAATTAAAAAGTTAAGTTAAATTCGGCTGCCAAGATGTTCGCACCATGAAAACGCCCAACCCGATCGATATCCACAAAATATATCTCGACATTTGACACAACGCGCGTCGTAACTCGCTCTCTTTTCCTTTTGGTGAAGAGTAGAGGACGGGGAGAGGAGGGGAAGGGGGTGGGATGGAGAGAGAGGGGGGGGGGGGGTCCTGTTTGTGCTTGAATGTGACCTCTTACACAAACCTCAACGGAACTGACACATGGCTAGAGATAAGCTGGGAAGGGACAGGAGCGGCGAAGAGAGAGGTCGAGAAATAGGATGAAGGGAAGGACGATGGGCGATGTGGTTGGGTGGGAGGAGGGATAGGGCGGGCATTCTTTACATGTGGGAAAAAAGGGAGGGGTGGGGGTAGTTTCCAGCCACCCTCGTCGAGCCCCAGTGGACCACGTGCATTAGCGTGATCGACAGCGTTTTTTTTTGGAAAACAGCTGAATCGACCGCAAGAACTTTTTCCTTCCCTTATTCACATGGCCCACGCTAGGTCGGTCACCCCCCCCCCCCCCCCCCCCCCCCCCCGCCCGCCACCTCGCACATTGGCCCAGGCGTGTGACCGTGAATGACGGCATGTCTTTAAGCATGAGACTTGAAACGCCTGTTTTTCCAAATACGACTGACAAACAAAAGACCAAGTTTTCCACGCACGTGACGGCCGCACACCACAATCGACATTAGAAACACACACACACACGCACGCACGCACACACGCACGCACGCACACACACACACCCACACACACACACACACACACACACACACACACACACACACACACACACATTCATTCCTTTCGCCCCTTTTGGGGTATGGAGGAAGGGTAAGTTTAAAGCAATAACAGGAAAAGGAAAACAAACAAGCCAAAATAAACACACACACACACACACACACACACACACACACACACACACACACACACACACACACACACACACACACACACCATTCATTCCTTTCGCCCCTTTGGGGTATGGAGGAAGGGTAAGTTTAAAGCAATAACAGGAAAAGGAAAACAAACAAGCCAAAATAACACACACACACACACACACACACACACACACACACACACACACACACACACACACACACTGTCTGTCTAAGATCACTGTTAGGTGGATAGACGTTAAATTAAAGAACGAACGAACACACACACACACCTCATGACCAGCTTGAGGATAACAGCAGATATGAAAAACAAAACATCCAGAGTCGCAGAACAGCCTTCCACCTGTCATTTCATTTCTTTCTAAAACGGTTTCTACCGATAATAGATACCTGCTTTCTAACGGTTTAAATGTTCGGCTGTGAATATAGGCTAACTGTACTGACTTCGAACCCAGAATAGAGGTAAAATGGGACACTGGCTCTGCCAGTGAAGGTATGGGGAGGGGGGGGGGATGGGGGGGGGCAGACTACCTTCTGTCCCCTATCCTCCTCCCTTCCGCATTTTGAACCAAAGGAGACAGTCTATATACAGTTGAAACCTTACAAGCAGTCTTGGGAAAAGAAGTGCTGGTGTACTACCTGCCAAGAATCGGAAATGGCGTCAAAGTGCGCGCATGCGTAGGCAGGGTAGCGGAAGATAAACAGCGCCAAAGAAAGCATAGCGATCTGCCTGTTCCGTCCACCCGCTGTTTGCCGATCAAGACATTTCGTAGGCAGATACACGTCTATGCCATAAATGGTGGCGGGTTGGTTGAACGGGGTTTGGGGGAAACTTTGCCCTCAAGGGCCTCTGGACAATGGGACGTTAATCTTACCCATCAAATCAAGCTGAACGGGGATGAATAAGGTTGATAAGTCAAGCCCTCTCTCTCTCTCTCTCTCTCTCTCTCTCTCTCTGTCCTTTGTCAAAAGACTGTTGGACATTTTATTTGAATAGAGCTGTTGTAATAAAAAGACACAGTGAAAGGACAGGTTCAATCAAATAAAATTCAATCGCTTTATCGGGAGGGAAATAACATTGGAATTTTCAGTTGGTCAAAGGAAATTGACAGTAGATAAGAGTTTCTTTCATGCTTGTCAGTGCGACATATTGGCTTGTCTGTGGGGGTTCTTTGTTTGTGTGGGAAAAATAGAATGTGTCCAAGAACGAACCCGTTTACTTTGATTTGTTTACTATTGTATGCATTTGTATTTGTTCTCAATTTATTGTTATTTGCATTTGGTGTGTGTGTGTGTGTGTGTGCGCGCGCGCGCGCGCGTGTGTGTGTGTGTGTGTGTGTGTGTGTGTGTGCCCAGATGGCTGGATGTAAAAAAAAGCATTGTTTACGTTTCCCACTACTACTCTCTCGAAATAAACTTTCGTTCGTTTGTTCTCTCTTTCTCTGTCTGTCTGTCTCTCTGTCTGTCTGTCTGTCTGCCTCTCTGTGTGTGTGTGTGTGTGTGTGTGTGTGTGTCCCCTTTCTCTGTCTGTCTGTCTCTCTCTGTCTGTCTGTCTGCCTCTCTCTCTCTCTCTCTCTCTGTGTGTGTGTGTGTGTGTGTGAGTGTGTGTGTGTGTGTGAAACTTCAGAATGTCGAGAAATTTAAGAGCTCAGTGCCGGCTTTCTACTAATTCTACATTCAGTTTAAAGATCTGAACAATTATTTTGCAAATTAGGTTTAAAATGCTCTTAACTGGCAGCTAAACAAATTTTTATCACCAAAAATACATGTTTTACCAGACTGAATGAGCGATGTTTTGTTGTTTTGTGTACTTGTTTATTAAGGGATTAAATCGCTTCGTTTTGGGCAACACATGCTTGGATCTTTTATTGATAAAGTCATGTGATTTCAGCATGATTGTAGGAATGATAATTGAACTATAAAACATCGAGTTAAAGTATGGATGCAATTGCACCCACGATGCAAGGGAAGGTTAAGTTATGATACTACTGTTTTGGTCAAACTCGGGGCTGTCATTTTGAAATTTACAAATAATAGTGTTGTTCTCTCTGGTGGAAGCAGGTAACACGTCTGTTCTTTCTAGAGTTGTTCTCTCTGATGATAGCAGATAGCACATCTGTTCTTTCTAGAGATAGCAGGTAACACGCCTATCTCTCTAATGATAGCAGGTTAACACGTTTGTTCTCTCTAGTGATAGCAGGTGACACGTCTGTTCTTTCTGGAGATAGCAAGTAGCATGCCTGTTCTCTCTAGTGGTAGCAGGTAACGCGTCTGTTCATTTCTAGAAATAGCAGGTAACACGTCTGTTCTGTCTTGTGATAGCAGATAACACGTCTGTTCTCTCGTGATAGCGGATAACACGTCTGTTCTTTCTAGAGTTAGCAGATAACACATCTGTTCCCTCTAGTGGTAGCAGGTAACACGTCTGTTCTCACTAGAGATAGAAAGAAGCGTATGTGTTCTCTCTAGAGATAGGAAGAAGCATGTCTTTTCTACCTAGTAGTAGTAATACCATACAGCATATCCCTTCTCTCTGATGATAGCATGTGGAACGTCGGTTTTCTCGAGTGATATCATGTAGCACGTAGGAATGAGCACGCCTGTTGTTTCTAGCGACAGGAATGAGCATTTTAGAACACGTTTTTTTCTAGTGATAGCAAGTAGCACGTAGTGAGCACTTTTGTTCTTTCTAATGATAGGAATGAGCACGCCTGTTCTTTCTAGTGACAGGAATGAACATTTAGAACATGTATTCTCAAGTGATAGCAAGTAGCACGTAGTGAGCACTTTTGTTCTTTCTAATGATAGGAATGAGCACGCCTGTTCTTTCTAGTGACAGGAATGAACATTTAGAACATGTATTCTCAAGTGATAGCATGTAGCACGTAGTGAGCACTTTTGTTCTTTCTAATGATAGGAATGAGCACGCCTGTGTGTGTGTGTGTGTGTGTGTGTGTGTGTGTGTGTTACTGATAGCCAGGATCATATCTGCTCTTTCTAGTGATAGCAAAGATCAAGTCTTTATTATTTTTTTTTTCTCTAATGATGGAAAGAGGTGTTTTTTGTTTCTAGTTATAACACGAAGCACCTTAGTATTTTTTTTTCTTTGTAGTGATAGCACAAATGCAGATCACCTCTGTTCCCTGTGATAGCACTGAGTACCATCGTTGTTTCTATAGCTCAAAACACGTCTGATGGCAAGCTACATGTCTGTTCCTTCTGGTAACAGCAAGGATGTCATTTCTTTCTAGTGCAGACAGAGACGTCAGTTCAGGTGATAACATGTTTTTTTTTTTTTTTTTTTTTTTTTTTTTTTTTAAACCACTGATAGCAACAATCTTGTTCCTTATAGTAATCATGTAGAGTTTGCCTGTTCTTTCTAGCGATATTATGGAGCACGTCTGTTCTTTTCTGGTGATAGTACGGAGTATATCTGTTCTTTCAAGTGATAGCGAGAAGCTTTTCCGTACTTTTCAGGTGATAACACGAAGCACGTCTGTTTTTGTTTGGTGATAGTATGACCTCTGTTCTCTCTAGTGATTACGGGGACGTCTGCGTCTTCTGGTGGTAGCAAGCGTCTGCTCTTTCTAGGGATATCACAGAGTACATCTGTTCTTTTTATTGACAACAGGAGCATGTATACTCTTTCTAGTAACACCACAGAGTAGTCTAATCTTTCTAGTGATGTCACAGAGTAGTCTGATCTTTCTAGTGATGTCACAGAGTAGTCTGTTCTTTTCTGGTGATGCCACAGAGTAGTCTGATCTTTCTAGTAATGCCACAGAATAGTCTGTTCTTTCTAGTGATGCCACAGAGTAGTCTGATCTTTCGAGTGATGCCACAGAGTAGTCTCATCTTGCTAGTGATGTCACAGACTAGTCTGATCCTTCTAGTGATGCCACAGAGTAGTCTGTTCTTTCTAGTGATGTCACAAAGTAGTCTGATCTTTCTAGTGATGTCACAGAGTAGTCTGATCTTTCTAGTGATGACACAGAATAGTCTGATCTTTCTAGTGATGTCACAGAGTAGTCTAATCTTTCTAGTGATGTCACAGTACTCTGATGTTTCTAGTAATGTCATAGTACTCTGATATTTCTAGTGACGCCACAGAGTAGTCTGATCTTTCTAGTGATGTCACAGAGTAGTCTGATTTTCTAGTGATGGCAATCAACACGTCTCTTCTTTCTGGTGATAGCAAGTTGCACGTCTGTCCTTTCTAATAATTGCAGGGACATCAGTTGTTTTGTTTTGTTTTTTTCTAGGAATAGCATGGACGCTTTTTTCCCCTAGTGATATCAAGGACGCTATTCTTTCTAGTGTTTGCAAGAAACATGTCTGCTAGTAAGGAGCACGCCTGTTCTTTCTAGTGATAGAAAGGAGCACGTCTTTTCTTTCTGGCGATAGTACGGAGCGCTTTTCTCTCTGGTTATAGCAAGGAGTATGTCTGTTCTTTCCCGTGATAGCAAGGAGCACGTTTGTTTGTTTTCTAGTGATAGCAAGGAACATGTCCATTCTTTCTAGAGATAGCGAGAAACACGACTGTTCTTTTCTAGTGATAGAATGTTGCACCTCTGCTCTTTCTAGTGATAGAACACCTGAGTTACACCTGAGTTCTTTCTAGTGAGAGAATGTTGGACCTCTATTCTTTCTATTGATAGAATGTTGCACCTCTGTTCTTTCTAGTGATGAAGCGTTGCACCTCTGTTCTTTCTAGTGATAGAACGTTGCACCTCTGTTCATTCTAGTGATAGAATCTTGCACCTCTGTTCTTTCTAGTGATGATACACCTCTGTTCTTTCTAGTGATCGAACGTAGCACATGTTCTTTCTAGTGGTAGAACGTTGCACCTCTGTTTCTAGTGATAGAATGTTGCATCTCTGTTCTTTTTAGTGAGAGCACGTTGCACCCTCTGTTCTTTCTAGTGAGAGCACGCGGCATGTCTCTTCTTTCTAGTGATAGCACGTGGCACATCTGTCCTCTGTAGTGATAGCACGTGGCACGTGACGTTTCTTCCTTCTATATGGCATGTTCCACTTCTGTTCCTTCTAGTGAGAGCACTTTGAGAGCATGTGGCACACTCTGTTCTTTCTAGTGATAGCACGTGGCACGTCACGTTTCTTCCTTCTACATAGCACGTTCCTCTTCTATTCCTTCTAGTGAGAGCACGTTGCACTTATGTTCTTTCTAATGAGAGCACGTTGCACTTATGTTCTTTCTAGTGAGAACTCTTTGCACCCTGTTCTCAGCACGTTGCACCTCTGTTCTTTCTAGTGAGAGCACTTTGCACCTCTGTTCTTTCTAGTGAGAGCACTTTGCACCTCTATTCTTTCTGGTGATAGAACGTTACACGTCTGTTGTTTCTAGTGATTACAAGTGGCACGTCTGTTCTTTCTGTTGATTACGAGTGACACGTTTGTTCTTTCTTTTGATTACAAGTGACACGTCTGTTCTTTCTGTTGATTACAAGTGACATATTTGTTCTTTCTAGTGACAGAGCATGGCACGTCTGTTCTTTCTGGTGATAGGAAGGAGCACATCTGTCTGTTCTCTCCAGGGATAGCATGTAGCACATTGTTTCTTTCTAGTGATAGCAAATAAAAAGTCTGTTCTCCCTGGTTATATGAAGAAGCACGTCTGTTCTCTCTGGCTATAATATGTAGCACGTCTGTTCTCTATAGTGATAGCATGTCACGCGTCTGTTCTTTGTGGTGATTGCATGTACCACTTTCTTTTCTTTTTGGTGTAAGCATGGGACATGTATGTTTTTCTATCTAACGTTAGTGAGACACGTCTGTTCTACCTAGTGATACCAAGAACACATCTTTTCTTTCTCGTGATAGCAAGAGTCACCCTGCTCTTTCCACAAGTAACATGGAAGACATCAGCCTAACTGCTCCCGTCTTGAATTTGTTTTTCTTGTGATAACAATGACGACGTCAGATTTTTCTTATGATAGTAGTGACGGTGTCTGCTCTTTGTAGAGACAAGAGTTGATGGCGTCTACTCTTTCTGGTAATGGCAGTGATGATGTCTGTTCTTTCCAGTGGTAAGTTATGTCTGCTCTCTGCAGAAACAGCAGTGATGATGCCTGCTCTTTCTTATGACGACAAAGATAGCTCTTTCTAGTGATAGTAATGACGACGTCTGCTCCTCTTTGAGACCGAAGTGGTATCTGCTCTTTCAACTGAATGATGTCTGATCTTTTCAGTGATGGCAGAGATGATGTCTGCTCTTTGTAGTGACACCAGTGATTATGTCTGCTCTTTCTAGTCATAGATGTGATGATGTCTGCTCAACAAGGAAACATAAAAACCTTGTCCTAAAAGCAAACGCACATCTTGCATGCCAGATACAACAGAGAATTCAGAAGGAAAAAAAAAAATGTGTGTGTGTGTATAGCAAATACTTCATATATATATATATATATATATATATATATATATATATATATATATATATATTTTAAATACTTCATTTTAATAACATTTTTAAACAGATGTTGCTCCCAAGACGGTTGAGCTTTTTTTTTTTTTTTTAGATTTTTAAAGGACATTTTTATATTATTTGTGATATATATACACACACACACACACACACACACACACACAATGCTGAAATATATCTGTACCTTTTTTAATCCACACAGATTGTCACTCCTCTGAATTTGCCCGAGCTACTCTCCATCTAGAACTCTTCTGCCCACATTAGTGACAATACACCCCCCCCCCCCCCTCTATATTTTAAAAGGAAAAACACCGTGGATACACTCTTTGTATCTCTGCCAATTAATTTTGGAATGCCCCATTGCTATCTGCCATTGCTCTTCTCTGTCCCTCTTCGAATCAAATTCAAACCCACTTTTCAAGCAAGCCTTTGGATAGCTTTCGGTTTATACATGGTGTGCATGAAATGCAGAAGCATGAAAGCAGTTTGAGAACTTTCTATTGCTTTGTACTCTGTGTGTGTGTATGTGTCATTCAGGCTGCATTTTGGAATACTGTAGCCAAAAATCAGGAATGTTCCATTTATTTTTCTTTTTTATATATCCCCTGCATATAAATTAAAAGGAAAAAGAAAAACAAATAATGGACCCGCCCCTCCTCCCCCATTTCATTTTCAGAAAGGTTTTTTTCCAAAACCCTCACAGATTCACTGGCATTCATGTGGCCACAGACCAAAGCCTTTGATAAGACCACTTCAACATATCAAATCTGCACGATAAACCACACATTTATTTCCAAAAAGCAAACGAAGATAAGGAACACACATGTCAAAACAATTCCAGTCCCATTCATTATCTCACTCACATTTCAATGCTATTCCAATCCCATTCATTATCTGACACTTCGATTTTTCACAAGGATTTGTGACCAACTCCCACAAAATGATAGATAAGTCAGATTTTGAACTTATTAAGATATGTATATCAACAAGAAGAAAAAGAACAAGAGAAAAAGATCTTTCCAATGATATATAAAGAATTTCTGTATGTTAAAAAATGAAAAAGTTTATGACCCTCCAAACAGTCCCGTTAACACGGTAGCCACTTTAAGAAAAATGGCTTTAAAGTTTCCCTACTTTCTCCAACCATTTTTCCCTTAGCAACCAAGGTTTAATTTTTGCTGTAAACTTATGAAAATGTGGGAAACCATCAAAATAATCATTGCAAACACTTAAATAATTGAATGTTCCCCAGTCAAATTTATACTGGCGTATTTAACGGCTGTTCACGACGCTGGAAAATGAAAAAAAAATCTGATTTTCTTATGTAATGGATACTTTTTTTTTAATCTTATCTTCGCACAGATACACTAATCACAATTGAATGAATTAATATGTATTTTCTAGTTTCATTTTGCCCAGCATTTAAAAAAAAAGTGGGTTCTTCTAGAGAAAAAAAGGTTGCTCTCCTTCACCTTGTGTTAACACATACCGGACTCACGATTCATGACATCCTATGATAAAAAAAGCATATGTTCATAATTAACAAACATACCTTATCAGAAAACAAATGCTTGTGCATTATTCTTTCTTCATCCTTTTCAGTTGCCATGGGTGGAATCTCTCTTATCCTCTCGCACACGCACACACACACTATATCCCAACAATCAAAACCTGTGCTCCCTCTCCTCTCCACAAAACATGCACACACACATAATATGTTGGCCATCAGCAACTGGAATACATTAAATGATCATTTTGATGTGCATGCAGTTACAGGAAAACTGTTCTGCCATTTGTAGATCTAACAGAGGCTGCCCACTGCAGTTCATACCCGTATCTGTTGCATATGTCGCTGTCACCAAATTTTTGGCATTATCGCGACACAGCTGTTCAGAGCAAGCCAGTTAGTTTTCAGTTGGAATCGAAATCAAAATATTCCTTTTCATTGCTATGCTGGTGGTGAAATATTCGTTTATAAGGCCACTAATTCCCTGGCCTTCATAATAGAAAATATTTCCTGATTTTGATGAATTTAACAGCGTTACAATACGTTGATCCATAATGGTGATTTTTTCGAGTGAAGCGACGACAAAGGCATAACGCAATAGATTCCACTGAGCTGTGACCTATGAAAGGCAGCGTCTCTGCTGTTAACAGCTGAGTTACTAAGGCCATTTCGGTATTTTATTGCTGATTGGTTGGAAGGCTTTCTTTGTGTACAACTTTGAATGCCTCGTAGAGGCCTTCTGATTGGTTTATTTTTAAAAAGTTGCGTACAGATTCTTAAAATAGACACAATGAGCTTTCGAATGATGTGTGGCATGCCAGGGGCTCTGCAAGGGATGTGCACTGGATTATCCGTTGAAAATGAGTAACTTTTCGAAATCAGTGCTGCTTAAAATTGATGACATGGAGTGAAAAAAATTCATTTAATCACATTACTAGCTTAATTTAGGGAAAATCAGTGAAACCTGATACGCTTTTAATGGTTTTCCTATGTGATGGTGCAGAAATCTTATTTTAACGCACAATGATCCTCACCACTCTTTGTTGCCCGCAGCAGCGATCAGCCCTGCGCAACTTATCTATCATTCTGTGGGAGGCCGTCACATTTATTCTCTTTCCCTCTTTGAAACCAGATCCATTAACACCCCTCCCACACACACACACATAGCTATTCCACAAATATATCCGCTTTTTTCCTCACTTGTACCATACACAATTTAACCCCAAACTGTCCAGATCTCTCTCACTCACTCTCTCTCTCAGTCAAACGCGCGCGCACACAAAATCCCACTCATCGTTTGAGTGGTTTAGGGGAGACAAGCACTTTTTACTGGTGTGGTCAGGGCCACGTTTTCGTGTAGCTTGAGCAGTTGTCTCCCTTCCCCACAAGCTTCCACAACCAGGCTGATTTCCACATAGCATGACTCTGCAACATAAAGTGATCCAAGTTCTACACTGCATGACAGAAAAGAGAGGGATCATACGACTATGACACAAAAAGATCATACTTCTACATAGCATGACTCTGCAACAGAGAGGGAGTTCTAAATCGCATGACTTTAGAAGTAGAAAAGAGAGGGATAGTATGAATGCAACATGACGTGATTGGGTTCAATACAGCATGACTGCAATATGAGGGATAGTATGACTGCAACACAAAGTGATCACAGTTCTACATAGCATGACTCCACTATACAACGTGATCCCACATAGCATGCACTGCAATAGAAAAGAGATGGAATTTTACGTAGAGATGGAGTTTTACGTAGTATGACCCAAATGAACCGACACAGCATGGCACTGCAGCAGAAGAGAGATGGAATTTTACATAGTGTGACCCAAATGATCCCACACAGCATGGCGCTGCAGCAGGAGAGATGGAGTTCTACATAGTGTGACCCAAATGATCCCACACAGCATGGCGCTGCAGCAGAAGAGAGATGGAATTCTACATAGTGTGACCCAAATGATCCCACACAGCATGGCGCTGCAGCAGAAGAGAGATGGAGTTTTACATAGTGTGACCCAAATGATCCCACACAGCATGGCGCTGCAGCAGAAGAGAGATGGAGTTTTACATAGTGTGACCCAAATGACCCCACACAGCATGGCGCTGCAGCAGAAGAGAGATGGAATTTTACATAGTGTGACCCAAATGACCCCACAGCATGGCGCTGCAGCAGAAGAGATGGAGTTTTACATAGTGTGACCCAAATGACCCCACACAGCATGGCGCTGCAGCAGAAGAGAGATGGAGTTTTACATAGTGTGACCCAAATGACCCCACACAGCATGGCGCTGCAGCAGAAGAGAGATGGAGTTTTACATAGTGTGACCCAATTTGACCCCACATAGCATGGCGCTGCAGCAGAAGAGAGAGATGGCGTTTTATATAGTATGACCCAAACACCAAGTGACAAGTTCCTGACGGCATGGTTCTGCGACACAAAGTGCCTGAATTCCACACAGCATGATTCTATGACGAAAACAAATGGAGGTTAACATTGCATGACCCTTCTACATAGCACAACTCTCTGCCACACAAAGTTATCCAGTTCCACGCAACATGATACTACAACAACAAAAAATGATCCAGTTCCACATAGTATGACTTTGTAACGCAAAGAAGTCGAGTTCTATGCAGCACGATTCAACCAGCTGTCCAAGCCATTGTACAGTTTTAAGGTTGTACCAAAACACTCACACAATGCTGAGGATGTATCCAATCACTCGAACAGCATTCAGGCTGAATCCAACAAAACCACTCAACAGTACTGAGGTTGTATCCAACCACTCAGTATTAAGGTTGTGCCTACACATTTGTACATTGTTAAGGCTGTATCTAAGCACTCAAACACTTTTAAGACTGTATCTAACAATGTTGTTTCCACACACTCAAAAAGTGTTAAGGTTGTACTGAAGCAGTATTAAGGTTATATCCAAGCATTCAGTATTCAGGTTGTATCCAACCACTCTCCAACAATGTATCAAAACACTCAAACAATACTAACGTTGTATCCAAACACTTGAACAATGTTAACATCCATCGTGTTCAAACACTTGAACAGTGTTAAGGTTAATCAAAATATATTCTGCATTTAGGTTGTATCAAAACACTAAAACAGCGTTACGATTGTATTCAAGCATTCAAACAGTGTTAAAGGTTGTACTTAAGCACTTGTATTGTGGTAAAGTTAAAAGTTGTACTTAAGCACTTGCACTGTGGTAAAGTTGTACCAAATACCCAAGTGGTAAGATTATATAGCACTCAAACAGTGTTCAGGTTGTATCCAAACACTCAAACAGTGTTAAGACTATATAAGCACTCAAACAGTGAAAGGCTGTATCCAAGGACTTAAAACAAAGTGACAGTGCTTAAGGTTATACCCAAGCACTCAAACGATGTAAAGGGTGCATCAAAGCACTCAAAGTCATGGCAGCCAAAGTTAAGGTCGTAGCCAACATCTCAAACTGTGAGTAGATTGGATCTTTACCAAAAGCATGTTGTACCAAAACCATGATTCAACCCTGATCCAACTCTTTTTTCTGCAATCAGCTAAGGCTCCTACAAGACTGGATATTTAAAACTGATTTTATTACTCAGATCATCTTCTACTATGATTCAGACTGAAGATAATCGGATAAAACTGTGCACTTTTCAAGGGTATTTGAAGAGTATGGAGTTTTGTTTGTTTTTCCTTTTTCTTTCCTTTTTTTTTTTTTTTTTGGGGGGGGGGGGTTATTTTCCAGAACAGACAAATGGAGGGGGGAGCCAAAATATCCCCCAAACAGATTTCTTGGCTTCCAACTCCATTCAAAATTGTTTCTATTATCTGTTTTGCTAAACACAGGCTCTTTTTTTTTTTTTTAAGTTCCTTGGGCAGACCTCCTCCTAAGATTCTTTGTTGGATGAGATCTGTGCATATTTGACAAGGTTTTTATTCCACCATTACGGCAAACATATTCCATATTCAGGGATGTGCCAATGGGATAAATCTGAAGTTCTTTGAAAAGGAAATCTATTCACACCACCAAGAAAAAAAAAAAAAAAGATTGGAATGTCATGATCTTTCTATTAAATTAAGATAACACAACCTTCAAGGGTTCAACAGGTGGTTTCCTCAAAGACAATACATTTCTTGAATTTTCACGGTCTTTCCAAAAAGTGGTTTGAATTAAAGGGGAATTGAAAAAAAAAAAAGTCAATACACATAGCTTTTTACGAAAACAGATCCCAGACTGAAATAGGCATATAAAACATCCAGGATCAAACAAGCAGAATAAGCATAGTCTCTCACCAGACCACAATGCATGCGACAGCATCACCGGGGTCACTAAACGATGGTTCAGAGGGCCAAGTCGCGTCCATGAAGAGAGGGCAGGGGTCACGTACTGTGTGTGCTGATCTGGGTAACGAACCTGAATTTAAAAAAAAAAAAAAAAAAATTTAAAGGGTCTGTAATGACTTGCACTCTGTCTTTGGTCATTCACATAATCATAATTACACTGCAACACACAGATGGATGATTCCTGTAAAGTATTTATGTTCTTAACCTTCATCTGACGTCACTTTTGATCACTCATTCCCAGTGCTGCTGGTACTCCAGTACCCGGGCATCTGGCATAGATCTGAATGTTTTACCCCCTGTGCTTTTCCATGCGGTATGTACAAGACCCATCCTTGTCAAAGAGATAAGAGCCTATAACCTAATCGAAGAAAGAGGTCCACTCAGACCCATACTCAATATGCAGCAGTGTCCAACTTCAGCTAGTTAAACTATGGGTCCACCAGTATATGCTTTACCAACGTGTATAGTGAAAAATCACACAACTGACTCTTCTTTTCCCATTACATGCACAGACACCCAAACCAGTTGACATAAGGTAATCTACGTTTCTGAAAGATATCTAAAACTCACTAGAACAGTCCTAAAGGTTCCAGTGTTTTAAAGAAACTTGTTTGAAGGTCTTGGTACTGGAGGACCCAAGAAGCATTATGAAGTTTAAAAGTAGGCAGTTGGGAGGAAAATCTTGTGTAGACAAAAGACCAAAACTGTTCGAGAGAAAGACAGCTTTGAAGCCAGCTGCCATTGTACAATAATTAGTATCAGATTCCCAGCTGGTAGGTCAAGTCTTCCATTCCCATCAGTGTCATTTATATTTGTGTGTGTGTGTGTGTGTGTGTGTGTGTGTGTGTGTGTTTTTTGGCAATGATCGCTCCTACCCATAGGTTTGCTTTGGGCTCATTTGGAAAGTTCGGTGCCACATACCCGAGTTTCATCCACTTAGTAGGTGTATCCAAGAAAGTGTTGCTTAAATTTCCTAACCAACATTGCAGGTGTCTGCATCTCTAAGGCCTTGTTGATTCCAGGATACATTATGAAAGTGAGCATAGAGCATACCCCTGTCACACAGTCTCAGACCAGAATGTTTTGCAAGACAATGAAATTCTAAAATATAATATTGTGCACCTTTGGATTTTACTGCTTTTACTTTATTTCATTTCTTGCACAAATCTATGACTGAATGTAAACCCTAGACTCAGTTCAGGTCTAAAGACATTAAAAAAAACTTTAAAAATATTCTTTAAAAACATCTTTTATTTAGTCATGTCAAATTGGCTATCCGTTTTTTTTTTTGCACAGTTTTGGAGTTAAAGCATTCTGAGTGAAACTAGGGGGTAAAGGTAAACAAGTTTATCGAAAAAGAATCTGAGCTTGATTTATTTGCTCTGTGTATTTAATAGTTTTATACGTCTTATCATCTGAAGCCAAAACAGTGAAAAAATGTGTACTGTGTGCAACAATTTATTTTCCTTTAAAAAAAAAAAAAAAAAGAATTCACTCTAATTACATGTATTCAATACCTCAAACTTTCTCTACATCTGTTCAACGTAAGAGCAAAGTTTTATGCCCCTTTTCTTCTCATTTGCTGTTGTCATACTAACCAAACAAACGTTAACAAGACTGTGTTCTCTTACGTTTTACTTATGTTGTTTCTGTAACAGTAGCATTTCTATTTTACCCAAAATGTATTTAATTCTATGCACATTACAAAGTTCGCACTTTACCCCTTCCGTTGATATATAACAGCTGCTTGTTAGCTTTATATTAGGAGATGTAAAATAAAATAAATAAAGTGCGAAAATTGCGCGTCTGCAACGGTTGTAAGCATGTGCGATGTACGCACATGCAGGAAAGCGACGTTGCTCTGCCGCGCCTGTCTGGAAAGTATTAAAGGAGAAAAGTCTGTACTGGACAGCACATCTAGTATATAAAAACAATATGTAGAACACAGCAACAAAAAGTCCTGAAGGAGCTTTAAATGTCAATAATAGTGCACTGCCAAGAAAAAAAAAACACTGTTAGAGAAAAAACATTAAAAAATAAACATTTACAATTGAACTTCAACGCCTTCTTACTCGCGCTGAACTCGGAAGCGATCAAAGCTTAGTGAATTTTTGTTGTTTTGTTTCATTTGTGTTTTTACCTGAAAAAGACCTATGAGGTCGAAACGCGTTGCGTTTTGTCTTGTGACTCATTTGTCCATGTTTCTCTGGGCGGTTCGCTAACATTTATTTAAGCCTTTACTAGTAGATTCAATTCACGTTGTGTCACAAATCTGGTATTAAAAAAAAAAAAAAAAGGAAAATGTTATTTTAAAAGAAAAAGGCCACTGAAGGGAGGGATTCTTCAAGTAAAGGGAAATCTAGCAGAAACAAAAACAATGATAATCTAGTAGAAGCAAAAAATAACATTCTACAGAAAGAAGATCTCTAAAGACAGGGATAGAGTTTCCTTAAATGGCCCTCCTTAGACTTCATTCACTGTCTTTGCATCTCCTCACCAGCACAGACACCCGTTTGGTGTCCTCCATGTTGTGCAGAGTGGCCCACCAGATTCACCGTCGTCGCCAGCCCCGCCGGGAACTTGATGACGTTGTCCGACGACGGCGGGGGCTCCTTGATGACGGCCTTCATGCGGCGCACGTTGCTGGGCATGGACAGGGTGTGGGGGCTGCAGCTGGTGGCTAAGGTTGCGGAACACGCCGGGCAGCACCTGCAGCTGCGACCAGTCCAAGCTGTCAGTAAGGGAGACCACCTGACGTGTAAAGCTGTCGTACATGGTCGGGTTGCTCTCCACCGAGCTGTCAAGAGGAAAAATGCAAGACGATGGGTTTTTTTTTTCCTTTCAATAGCTCTTTTCATTATCATAGTGCAGCCCACCACGAGGAAAAGCAAGACAATGTTTTTTATTTTCTTTCAATACTTTTCTATTATCATAGCGCAGCCACCCATACCTGGCCGTTTCAGTGAAATCTTATGGGGAGTTAGAATGGTCACATCTGGAGCAAACTGCATAATGGAAAGAAACTTTTGCACATCTTAAAAAAAAAGAAAAAGAAAAAAAACAAACCAAACATGGACAGACACAGCAGAATGGTCAGCTAGTGGCCACACTTGTAATAATAAGGATCATGATATAATTAACAATAATAATCATGACAATAATGGTAGTTATGATAATAATAAGAACAAACAGAAGAACTGTAATAAGTATACGGAAAAGAATAGTAATGATGAATGAGCAGAAAGCTAACAGTCCTATTGAAACGGAGAAAGAAAAAAAAAAAGCATTTACTGACACCCACACAAACACACTCACTCAGTCGCTCACCACACAAATGCACTCATACGCACATACATCCACAAACGTATTTATCAACACACACATACAATCACACATCAACACAAACACACATACACATACACACGCACAAACACCAACATACACACTTGCATGCACTTACTCCTACAGACTGCTCACACCCACCTCTTGATGAGGGCCAGGTACTGCCTGAAGGTGTTGGAGGCTCGAACCTTCTCTCCCAGGGAGGACCGTTCCAGCCTGCACAGCAGCTGTATGGCCAGAGTCTTCACCCTCTGTCTGACGTACCAGAGCAGTCAACTCTGTCCCTAGCCCCAGGAACAAGGTCTGGAGCTGCGTCGTCAGCTGAAAAATCTGCAGAAAAAAAGAATGACTGGTCATTACTCAGCCGACTGTCACATGCGCGTATGTGGTCTTGCATGTGTGTGTGTGTGTGTGTGTGTGTGTGTGTGTGTAATTAATTCTTACGCACAAATGTGCGTCTCTGACGCATAAACTTCCCATCTGATGCACTGGAATTCAGGCCAGTGAGTCACAAAAACATACCAAATTTACCGTGATACACTGATTTTCTCCTGTACACATTACAACTCTCAGCAGTGCATCATGCAAAAGGGCTTTCATCTTATCCGCCACGATCAAAGTTAAAAACATAAATTTCCTTGATATCTTAGAGTGTTCTGAATCGATGACACTTCCGCTTGAGAACTTTTCTCTTCTGAAAACCAACAAGACTTGTCAAAACAGACTAGGCCTATCCAGTCTGTGATTGGACCACAAGATCATGTGATTCAGCTGACAGGGAAATGCATGGAAAACAGCTGGAATGCAGGCTTTTCAGAATCAAAATCCGACAGTTCAGCTGTGGCTGGTGGGTGATAATCCAGTAAAATGGAACAGAGGTCTAACAATCTATGCAACATGACCACTTTGGATAGTTAAAATGGCTCCATTCTGGATACATGTACGAATGTGTTGCTCACAGAGTAAAAATGGCCAGTCTACAGTTCCTTTGTAGGTTCCACTGGGCACCCCATGATCATTGCATGGTGACTGGAATTTGGTCATTCAATAAGATATTTCAACACTGAAGGAAATGGCTCACATAGTGGAAATTCTGTGATGATAATCGAAGAGGACATCCCACAAATCAAGTTTCACTGTTAAAATCCTGACAGTGTAGGTGCTCACATTTATTCATGTTAGATGATAAACTTTGAAAACATTGGAACATGAATGTGAATAGATAATATTTATCATCATCTAGAATATTTCATTCACTTTGTTATAAACACCACCTCTTTTCTATTGTATTTTTCTCTCTATCATAAACACCTATTTTCTTACATACTTCTATCTCTCTGTGCATTTATGTGTGTCAGCCAGTGAGAGCACACTCATGTGTGTGTGTGTGTGTGTTTTTTTTCACTACATTTTCTAGCAGTTATTAATGGTGACCCCTTAAATATTTTTATAACCCCCTGAAAATTTGGAAGCGAGTTTTTCGTACCAAGTCTGACCCCCTACTTTTTAGGAAATAATTATCACTGGTGTGTGTATTCTCATGCGTGTGTGTGTGTGCTCATACATGTGTTTTTATGCACATGTGTGTGCATGCGTGTGCCAACGCACTCTTTTGTGTGCGTGTGTGTATGCGTGCGTTATGTTTGTGTCTATGCTCGCGTATGCATGTTGGCTCAAGTGTGTGTGTGTGTGTGTGTGTGTGTGTGTGTGTGTGTGTGTGTGTGCACATGCGCGTGCTTGCGCGCGAGCATACGTTTTATATACAGTGAAATTTGTGGGTTTTGAGGGTCAGTATATAGTAATGTATGTATGCATGTTCATTTGTGTTGGGGATAAAACCAGACAAGGGAAGCATTTGGGAGATAATAAGTTTTGGAAGGATGGGTAGGTTGTAGGTGTATGGACTATGGACTAAGTGTTAAAAGATGATCTTGTAAGATAGAAAGGAGAATTAAACACAGAAAAAGAGACTGACAATTTTAATAACACAGACTGCAATGAGACGAAGAGACTGAAGAAGACAGACAGAGAGAGAGAGACAGAGATAGAGAGACATGAAACAGAGAGAGACTCTCAAACACAAGTTACTAATAAGGACACATAAGAAAAGATGTCAAAAACTGTACAAATCTACGTGCTGACAATGGTTTTCATCCTCCACAGTCACATACACACACGCATACTCACAGTCAGGTGACAAACCTTTTTCTGCTGAAGCATTCACATTTTCCTGGTACGCTTTATCCATGTCAGACATGTTGGTGCCCTTGATGAGCTGTCCACACAAGAACAACAATCACACACTACATCACACATCGGTACACAACCAAGCTAACAAGACATACAAACAACACTTTAGCTGATCATAAGGCCTTTCAACAGCAGACCTGTTACCCCAAAGCTGCTACTGGTGTATTTTTTCCGTTGACATGAGCGTATTTTCCTTAAAAAAAAAAAAAAAAAAAAAAGCATGGGGTCCTTGCTATTGTTCTGTCGTCCAGACACGAGTTCGTGCACATGATCTTGTGTGAGTTGTCGCTCTTTGGTTTTAGTGCTGAAACACAGTGGTTCTACGCCGCAAGTGCAACGACCACTCAAGAACTCAGTCTCCAGCCCCCTCCCCTCCATCAACATATTTTTTTCCAGTTCATCATATTCGTCTCTTCGGAAAATATGCAACCAAAATACGGCGAAATCATATGGAACAGGTCTGCAATTGTCTGGATACAATGTCTGTGCCTAGGCATTTCACCAAATATGACACATGGCAGCACCATTGTTCCAAGCACTCACTCCAAGCATTGTTCCTTCACATGAAAATACTACATCTCTTGATAACAGACACTTCTGAAATTCAACTTACGCAACAACATAGACTATTCCACATCTAAAACATTTCACTGTAAAATAACAAGATTTATGACTACAAAAACACTACAACACCTCATACAAATACATTATGCCAACAATGTCATTGATAACAATGCTGTTATGATGAAGTAGTTGGGAAAAAAAAAAGCTCTAGACAAACAACAAACAAAACCCCACCATACAATGCCCTACCCAATACAACAAATAACTCGCACAAAATCGATCACATAATTTGCTACACTGCATTCACTGAACTTGCTTTACCCGAATAATTAAAACACACACACGAATGGATCTAGAATCACATTGCTGGCTCCATTTCTCATGTTTGAAACTGCAATTCTACATGCACACGCTCATTTGCTCTCACACATGCATTTGCAGGTCCTCATGCACATGCGCCTGCGTATGCCCATGTAGAAGCACACATATAAAACACACGCAAATGAACATACTGACAGAACCGGTGCTAACACACCTCCTTATCGACACTCTCACCTCAGTCAAAATGAGCTGTGAGGACAGGTACAGGCGCATGCACTCTGCTGAGGCCGACATCTGACTGTCCAGTTTTTCCACACGTTCAAGGTCCCTGGACACAGGACAGGACAAGGCCGATGAAGAGGGTTCAACATCAAATCATGAGGTCTGCACAGTTCTCCAAACAGAACAGATATAGTATATCCGAGTCGTTAGGGGGTTAACTCCATGATGTACTATGCTGAACTTTTTCAAGACATTCCATGGCATACTATGGTAAACTGCTTCGAGACGTACAGTGTTTAGGCGATGACATGACAGTAGTTCCCATCGACCGTGACGTACACGTGATGGCAGTCTAAAAAGAAACTCCTCTGTTTTTCCTTCTACCAATCATCAGACACAACCATGTTTCATATTTAGTTTTAGGTTCTAGTTCATGGAAAATGTTCATTTTTGTTTAGCAATGGACATGCTATTTTTGACATACAGAACTTAGAACGAGGTATGTTGGACATTTTCATGTCAGCCAGTTAAAAGGGCATGTCCTTTTCATGTCACAGTAGCATTTTGATTTTAGGTAAAAAGGTTATTTCAAAGTTTTCAAGAGTACAGGTCATGGTTTACCCTTTCTGTTGATACATAAAAACAGCTTTCTACATCTGTGGTAAGAGCTGTAAAATAAACTTTGAACAATCACCCATCAGCAAAGGAAAATAATTGTTATCCTGTGTCCATCATGGAAGAATTAAAACTCTGCACTCTGTTGTTCGACTGTGACATGCAGAAGTGATAACTGTGGCAGAACACAGAATACTTTTTAATGAACTTCAATGCAAGCAAAAATGAACAGGCTCATTTAACTAATTTCACCATATATAGCTCTGTCCCATTGACTGGAAAGTTGTTTGTTTGGTTTTTTTCTTCTCACAGCTTTGTTTTTTTTCACAGGTCAATAAGAGGTCTTCCTCTTAACAAGATAGTGAAACTATGGCAATTCTCATTTTCAGAATTGACTGAACGTATTATAGGTGAAGCTGCTGACACTGAACACAACTATATAAGTAAACAAAAATTGCTTTGAAAGAAAAATCAGATTCCTCTGAGCACATTTGCTGATGCTGTTTACAAATCAAAGGTATGCGCACTTCGTGAAGTTCTCTTTAAGAATTTAGACATAAAATTTTCTTAAATGCTGAAACTGACAAGAAGCACTCATGAAAAATCTGTTTGGATATAAAAAAAAAAAGCAAAATACAACAACAGAAACATGTACAGCTTGCATGGTTTGGTCATTCTGTATAAACCTGCTGATCTCATTTTTTTAAGTCTTTTAGACTTTTTACAAACTAACACCAGAATATCAAGTCATGAAATTTCTTTTTTTTTTTTTTTTTTCAACATGTCACCACTGAGTTACTCTGTGAGCAGCCAGACAAGAACTCAGTCATCAGTCACATAGTTGTAGATTTTCATGGTGGTGGTGTTTGCAGATACTGCAGTACTTGAGAGTACAGGACTCACACAAGGGATTTAAAAAAAAAAAAGCTTGAATATGCTGTCATAATAAAAATTGAAATAAAAACACACAAAAAGAATAATTTACAGCATGAGAAACACACATACATACACAAAAGCCCCAAGTCCCTACACACTTCAATTGCTTTTTTTCCTCAGCCTTCTCTCTCTGAAGACAATGAACACTTCAATTTTACATGCAAGTTTCCAATTGCCTGGCATCCACATTGCGAATGCATTTTCTGCATGCATGTGAGGGTATATGTGTTTGTGTGTGTGAACATGTGTACGTCCAAATGAGAGGGAAGAGAGAAACACTGTATGTGTGTGTTTTTTGTATGCACGCCTGTATTTGAAGTCTCGATGTCTGTGAGCTCAGTCTTTGGGAGAGCGGATAAGAGTGGGGAGCTCCATTTTCTTTTTCTTTTAGATCTGCTTTCTATCACCTTTTTCATTATGATGTTCTCTTGTAAACATTTTAAGCTAACTGGGCTAAAAGCGCTTAACAAGGGTCCATTCTTATCGTTTATCATGTGCACCATACACCTACATCAAAACACACTTCACATATAGCCACTACTTTATAAGCAGGATTACAACATGAATTCATTCTTTATCATTTTCACTGTTGTTGACATTCACAAAAATAAGCTTCTCACCTACCCCATCATTGACCTTTACCCATAATCAGTGTAGCTTCTCTCATGGCAGGAACACATTGAAAAAAAAAAAACCCTAAAAACTCAACAACAACGACACTGAACAACAACCAACTAACAAAAAAACACACACACCGAAAAAAACGTAACAACAAAAACAAACAACGAGCGATCAACACACACACACACAAAAAGTCCTTTCATGCGTGTCCTTACTCAACACAAATTCTCAACAATTGTTCTGCCGAGTCCAGGTCCAGGGAAGACAACTCCGACAGAGTGCTCAGAGACTGTTGCAGATGATCAGCTGGACCCGTTGCTGCCATAACCAGCACCTCCTCACCCACCTGGTTCTCCGCATGATCCAGTGACTGTAAGCATACCATACACTGTCACAATATTGATGATACCTGCGAGCATACCATACACTGTCACAATGCTAATACCTGTGAGCATACCATACACTGTCACAATGCTAATACCTGTGAGCATACCATACACTGTCACAATATTGATGATACCTGCGAGCATACCATACACTGTCACAATGCTAATACCTGTGAGCATACCATACACTGTCACAATGCTAATACCTGTGAGCATACCATACACTGTCACAATATTGATGATACCTGCGAGCATACCATACACTGTCACAATGCTAATACCTGCGAGCATACCATACACACTGTCACAATATTGATGATACCTGCGAGCATACCATACACTGTCACAATGCTAATACCTGCGAGCATACCATACACTGTCACAATATTGATGATACCTGCGAGCATACCATACACTGTCACAATGCTAATACCTGCGAGCATACCATACACTGTCACAATACTGATGATACCTGCGAGCATACCATACACTGTCACAATGCTAATACCTGCGAGAATACCATACACTGTCACAATACTGATGATACCTCTTAACATACCATACACTGTCACAATACTGATGATACCTGTGACCATACCATACACGGTCACAATACTGATAACACTGTCAATGGTCAAGATTCTACTGCTGTTTTCTTCTCTTCCACTAGCCTCCCCCATTTCTTCCCCCTTCTAAAATGTTTTTTCATGGTTTCACACCTTTTGCATTTCTCTGAAATTCATGGACTGGGGGAAAAGTGGGAGCCCTGTTATAAGTGTCTGTGGCACCACTCTCCACAACCTCCCAACCCCCTAATCCCTTCAGCACGTTAACTAGGACTCCCCTTCCTCTTTATGGAAGGCTGAAAAAAAAAAAAAAATGTCACATATGTTTAATCAACTGAGTTCAGGACACCCACACCTTGCTGGAAAATACTGAGGCACTGCTGAAGACAGAAAATCAGAAGCCAGACACTAAACTTTTGTTGCTGTCAATGATATATCGAAATGCAGGTGAGCAGTCAGCAGGTTAGAAACTGCCTTTTCTTCATAAAAAAAAATATCCCACAGTCTTGATCTTCTGCATGTGATGCATCAATCACAGAATTCCTCTGATCAGCTTTGCTCCCCTGCTTCCTTTCGCTTGTCCAGACTTCCCCTACAACCTACTCCCACCCTCTCCATCTTTCCCTTCAACTTGAATTGTGGCACCCAACAACATCAATCTCCTGCTGATTCTGATGTGCTTAGATTTAAAATTGCGGGGTCTTGTTCCTAGAAATGAAATGAGAAAAAAAAAACAAACAACAAAAAAAAAAAGGGTGGGGTGGGGGTGGGGGGAGCACAAGGTGGAGGATGCTAGTAAAATGAAGGAAGCGCTGCTGAACTGAGATGATCTTTGTTCCCAAATATCACGCCCAAATCCTACAGACCGGAATAGAAGGCAAGAGGTCAGGCAGACTGCAGCGCAGGTACGTGTAGTGTCGCCGTGTGTACTCCGGGAACAGGGCCACCATGGTGGGACAGAGGGCGGCCGCGTTGAAGACTGCCAGCAGGACTGTTATGTCTGATCCAGGGTTAAGGACAGGAAAAACGGCTAGCACTGGGAGTCACAGTAACAATGATTCTACTGGTGTAATGAGAGGGACAGACTGAAAGAGAGAGGGGGGGCAGGGACACACACATACATGTGCGCACAGAGAGAGAGAGAGAGAAAAAGAGAGAGGGAGGTGGGGGGAAAGAGTTGAGAAATGGAAACAGATGAGGGGACTCACATTGAAATGTGCTCAGGGAAGAGATAGAGAGAGAGATAAGATACGGAATGAGAGGGAGGAACACACACTCAAATGTGCAAGAGACAGAAAGGGGAAGAGAGAAAGAGACAGAAAGAAATAAGAAACAGACTGGGAGAGATGAAGGGACACGCCCACACACACACATGCAGACAGCAAGACACAGAGAGAGATGCACTCCTGCAGACAGCAGGAAAAAGGAAAGGGAAAGAAAAGAACAGAAAGACAGGGAGAAGGACACACACACACACACACACACACACACACACACACACACACAGAAAGAAGGAGACAGACAGACAGAGACAGAGAGAAATAGAGAGAAAAGGGGGGTAGAGAAAGAGAGAGAGAGAGAAAAAGAGAGAAAAAGTTATTATAGAAGTACAAGTAGGCACGGACACAAAACATGTTCATGCACATGAGCACTTGCATACCAACACTCAATAAATTATCTTAGATATTTTAGATCTGTTTAACTCTCACTAAAAATCAGTTAAGGCTAAGGAAAAGAGCTGATTTGGGGAGTTTTCATTATACTCCCTGTTTGGCTAGTATACTTACCATGTCAGATCAACAGCAGTCAGTCAGCTCTGTCAGGCCGAATTTTTGTGTGGCAAATGCAGTCATAAGACAGTCACGTGACGTCCACCCCACTTCCGCCAATGGAAGAAGCCGATGTTCGCTTCCCGTACCTCATTCAGTGAGGCCTGGGCACAAGGTAACCCAAAGAACCTGGCACTAGAGGGGAAGGCACAGCGGGCGGCATTAGAGTCTGACATGGTAAGTATGCTAGCCAAACAGGGAGTATAATACAAACTCCCCATTTTGGCGTCATATACTATACCATGTCAGACCATAGCAGAATTTAAAAGAACAGGAGGAGGGCAGAGTGCCCTAGTGGTTCTTGGGTTTAACCGATATGGCTGCATTGGCCGCCACGAAGGGAGATCCCTTTGGAACCGTCAGCCCTGGTCATGCGGATATCCCTTAAATAAAAGTTTATGAAAGGGTTTTCCGAAAAGCTAGTAGGCTGCCTGCAGGAGATGGCGCAAGGGGACAGAGTGCTGGAACGCTGTGGAAGTGGTCAGCGCTCTGACCTCATGGGCCCGGGAAAGGACCAGGAGGTCCTTGTACGCCTGGGCATAAGCAGATTTTACCGTATTGGATAGCCACCTAGAGATAGTGCCAGCCCTGATTCCTTGCAAAGAACTCTGGAAAGAACTTAAAGCGGCATACACACACGAGCCTCCCCGCCTGTACGCTTTGGAAGTACCGGTCGAACCCGATCCCAAACAGAGCGTCTGTCATAGTAAACGTACATCTCAAACGGACTTCAGCATCCAGTTAAACCCGACCGTTCAAGGTATACCGTGATCTATTCCAAACAGACAGCTAGTGTCCTCCAACCAATCAATGCTCAGCATTGAGCCAACACCCATGACACAAGGAAAAATGGCGTCGTTCAGCAAGGCGGTCAGACTGTCCGATTCGGAGACCAAACATTTGATTGAATCGTACCAAAGGCCATGATGTGCTTTGGAATGTCAACTCAAAACATTATAAGAATCTAAATATTCGAGAAGCTTTGTATTCAATTGTACAGTCCTTTGAAGCGGTATGTGGGATCAAACTCGATGGTTTTAAAACTATCGTGAAGCACTCTGTCCGTTCGACACTGACTGGTCGGACTGCACAGGTTCAAACGTTTCGTCTGAACTGTATGGATGAAAAGGCTCGTGTGTCAGCAGCTTAAGCAAGACAGAGCCATCCCTGTGGAAGGCAGTGTCTTGGGGGTCCCCGCTGAGGGCATGGATGTCATTTTGTCTTCTGGCCAAGGCCAGGGAGAGGAGAAAGGTGGTCTTGAGGGAGAGGAGGTCAAAGGGGAGGGTGGCTATGGGCTCGAAAGGGGTGTTCTGAGGGCATCTAGTACAAGAAAGAGGTCCCACAGCGGAATGTGCCTAGGGGACTGAGCTTCACGTAGGGCACCCCCCTAGATACCTCTCTGAGAAGAAAGTCTTTCTCAAAAGACGGGAAAGACGAGCTGCCGAGCTGGCGGATGGTGGTGCAGATAGATGACCTGCAGACCCGAATGGAGCTAGCAGAGAGCTTAAGAGAGGAAGAAAGGTGGGATAGGAAATTGTCTATCTGGACGTTGGAGGGGTGGATGTGGGGGACTGAGTTATCAGAGCACCACGCGACCCATCTCTCCCATCGGTAGTTGTAGAGGGACTCGGTGCTGGCCCTACGTGAGGCAGAGGCCAAGTCATGTAGTCTTTGCGAGGCCCCTGCCCCTGCAAGGGAATCTAGGACGGATCAGGATCTGTCGAGAGGGAGGTTGGGGCAGGTGCTCGCACTTGGGCTGGCATAGAAGCAAAGCGTGGTGGCGAAGCATCTGGTGGTGGTTGGAGTGAGGGAGGCCTCAGCATGTCCCATTGAGGGTTTAGCTGGAGGGGGGCAGCATGGGTGAGAGACTTGAGGTCTGGAAACCAGGATTGGGTCGGCCACCAAGGGGTTATGAGGATGAGCCTGGGTCCTTCCAGCCTCACCTTCCTGATCACCTTGTGGAGTATGGGGAAGGGGGGAAAGGCGTATGCTATGAGGCCCGCCCAGGGAAGGGAAAACGCATCCACTGCATACACTCGGGGATCAGGGACGGGAGAGACATACATCGGAAGCCGATGGTTGAACCGGGTGGCAAGAGGTCGACCATGGGCTTGAACCAGTGTTCCCACACCGCAGTCAGTGTCAGCTTGTTCAGGGTCCACTCTTGTGTGCAGAAGGGACCCTGACCGGCTGAGAGAGTCTGCCAGGATATTGCGTGTCCCCGCTATGTGTCTCGCGCGGAGGGTGGTTCCCTGTGCATAACACCAGTGAAGGAGGGCCTCTGTCCGTATCGAGAGGCCGATGGAGTGAGCTCCCCCCCCATTTTGTTGACATAGTAAACTACCGACGTGTTGTCTGTGAGGAGAAGAACCAGTCAGTGAGAGACTAGATGTTGGAAGTGGAGGAGGGCCAGCCTGACCGCTTCTTCCAATTCTAAGACTTGACGTGGAGACGTGCCATCTGTGTCCCACACCCCCGAGGCGTGACTGTCCTCCAAGTGGGCCCCAAGCCCAAGTTGGAGGCGTCCATGTAGAGTTCCAGTGGCTGAGCTGGGAGAGAGATGGGACCCCGGTGTGGTCAGAGTGGATGGATTGAGCCACTCTGTGGCACAAGTGAACCAGTCGCCGAGGGGAATGGTCTGGTCCCAGCGATCTGAGGTCTGAGACCAACGTCGACAGAACTCCCTCTGCAGCTGGCGCTTGGGGACCCGACCCAGGGGAAAGAGGGACAAGAGGGACTCATCATCCCTAGGAGAGAGGACAGAGTTCTGGCTGAGGTGTGGGATGCCCCTCGAAGGCGGGAGACGAGGTCCACTATCCAGGCGGACCTCTCCGGGGTAGGGGAGACAGCATGGAGATGGTGTCGAAACTCATACCCAGGAAGGAGAACCTCTGAGTGGGAGCGAGTTCGCACTGTTGGGGGTTGGTGATAACCCCAGTGTGGAACAGAGACTGAGGAGGCAGTTAGTGTGGGCTCGGCACTGAGCCTGGGAGGGGGCTAGGACAAGCCAGTCGTCCAGGTAGACAAGTAGGCAAATGTCCTCCTGTCTGGCCAGGGAGGCCATCTCCCTTGACAACCTTTGTGAAGAGGAAGGGTGCGAGGGAGAGACCAAGCGGAGAGCCTTGAACTGGAACACTCGACCTTGCCAGACGAAACCGGAGGAAATGTCTGTGGGCAGGGTGAATGAGGATCTGAAAGTACGCGTCCTTCAGATCTATGGAGGTAGCCCAATCGAGCTGATGGATGGAGTCTGGGTGGGAGTGTCCATCTTGAATTTGGGGTCTGAGAAACTTGTTGAGGGGAGAGAGGTCGAGGATGGGCCTCCATCCCTCGATAGGGTTTGGGGATGACCAAGAGGTGGGAAAAAACCTGGGGTTGGGCTGGGAAATCTCTGTGATGGCCCCTTTTTGGAGGAGTTCTAAGACTTCCAGGTGAAGAGCTTCCGCCTGGCCCGGGGTGGGGGGGGGGGGGGGGGGTTGTTGGGGGAGGAGGAGGAGAAACGCATGAGGGGAGGGCGTTCGTGGGCCCAGGTAGGCGAAACCCTTCCTGTAAACCCGCCACTATCCAGGGGCTGAGGCCCATACATCTGCACTGGTGAGCATGCTGGGAGAGGCTGCCCGCCAGGGGGGCCAATGGTCTGGGTGGGGGTGGGGGGATAGGGTGGAAGGGTTGTGATGGAAGGGTTGTGCCTGACCTAAGTCCCCCCCCAAGTGACTCCCCTAGTCACCGCTGTGGCCGTGATTGTTGGGCGAACCGAAAATTCTGTTGGGGATGTTTCAGTTTTGGCCTAGGAGAAGTGTGGGAGCGCTTGGTGGGTCCTGCAGTGTGAGATGGTGCCTGCCTGGGATAAGGTCTGGGCCTGGCGGAGGCAGGGTAGGAACGCACTGGGGGCCTAGCAGGCATGGCTGAGGCTTAGGCGCAAAGGACGCTGCCTGCTTGCGTTCCTCGACAGATTGTGATATGATAGCAGTGGAATAAGTCACCAAAGAGCGACGGGTCCTGGCCCGGGATGCACGGCAGGGACACCCTGAGCGCTGAGAAAAGAGTGGACCGTGCCAGCACGGCATCTCTCCCTACCAACAGGCAATGAAAGTGGCTCCTGGCTGCACTCTCCGCTGCAGCCGAAAGGTGATGCGAGATCCTGTTGACCAGGTGTTGCATAAAAGGGTCGCTGAACAAGTGAGAGTCCGTCTCCTGGTGTGTCTCGGAGCCCGAGTCCGAGGACACTGGGACAATGCCGTCATCCGCCGGCCAGAGTACCTCCGCCCGCTGCAAGAGCATGCGAAGATAGGCGTACCCTGCAGTGGTGTGTAGGATGTCCATCCAGGCTACCCAGTCCCTGTCCTTTAAGGCCTTAAAGGAGATGAAGCCCAAAGTAGAGGGGGCCTGGTTGGGGATTAGTCAACAATCTGCTTGGAAAATGCCAAACTCCCTGGCTGCAGGATTGTCTGTGAATAAGGAGGTGACTGGGTGCCTTCTGCGGACCCCAAGGAGGGTGCCGATGGTGGCCGCATTGGGTGCTGGGAGAGGTCTTGCCCTGGCGGGGGGATGGCTTGCGCACCCCTGGCGCAAGCTGCCGGACCTTCCCAAAGTGATGTGATGGACTGAGGCGCAATGATACTGGGTTTAGATCGTTGGGCTGGGGGTGGCCCGACAATCTCAGGGAATGCCAGGAGATCGTCAGAGGGTGGGACATCCCTCGTTACCAAGCTCGTGGGACATCCCTCGTCACCAAGTCCGATCGAAACCGTTCAATGGTTCGCACGTCGTACAAGGAGGATAAGAGTTCATCCTCCTCGTTGTCCTCAGCCTGTGGGGGGGTCGTCTTCCTGGGAAGGTTGAGAGGGACTTTCCTCAGGAGGCAACTGCGTGGGTGTGTGAGGGTGTGCTCGGCGGCCAGACTAGGGTGGGGGAGCCCGGCCTGCCGATCGGACAGCGCCCAAGGTGGGAGACCAAGGTCGACCCAGGTGGATGAGGCTGGGTGCCACATGTGACCCATGGAGCTGTTCAGGTTGGGTGTGGGGATTAAGCCACTGGTCTCTCTCGGGGGCATACAGCCACTGGTCCCCGGGGAGGTAGGTGGGCTGTGGCAGCCCTGGGGTCAGTGCAGGGTTTCCCCGGGGACCGGGGTAACCTGGAACACCAGGTGGGGGGCATCGAGAGACTGTGGTCTGTCATACCTGCCCAGGAGCGTGCAGAGCTCCAGACACGTCCTGGGTGTGGGCCTCCGAGGACGCTGGTGGAGGTGGTGAGGAGGGGGGCACAGTAGCCGAGCCCCCTACCTGCCTATGCGCATGTTGGATTGGCTGCGGCCCCATGTTCCCTCCCCAAGAGGGATAGGCCAGGTTACCCATGGCCCCGCTGGTAGATCCTCCCCCCGGAGGTTGCCCAAGTGGGGAGCCGAGTAGGTCGACTCCCCAACGTCCTGTACCCCTAGGGGAACCTGCGACGGTCGGATCGGGGTTGGTCGACCGTCCTTGTGTATGGACATGGCTGGCGTCAATACCCGGCGTGGCCATACGCCCAGAATTTTAGCCATGCCCGTGGTCCTGCCACGACGAGACTATGAAACTGCATCCGGAATTAGGAGGACGCTCCTCATGCAGGGGTGTTGGCTGCACCTGTGCACAGTGGGGCCAAGTGTCATGAGACCGCGAGTCCAGTTGGGGGGGGGGGGGGGGGGGGGGGGGGGGAAGAGAACTAGTGACAAGTGACGGTGGTGATTCCTGCCCAAGCCTGTCACCCGTGCCGGTCCGCGTCTCGGCAAACGTCCCCGGGGGCCGAGGGTCGCGTTACACAGCATAATAGACAGAGGTCTCGCTTTGCGCAGGAAAGGTAGAAGGCAAGCTGGCCAAAGGAGACGGAGAATTTAGGCGAGATGATTTGCCTTGACTCGGCCCTTTGAGGGGAACCTTGCCTTTGATTTTCTGGGCAGGTCAAAAGAGAGACATTTGTTAACGGCAGCCGCTTACCTTGTATCTTTCAAACGCAGCAGTCGTGCGTCCGGCAGTCGAGTAGAGGAGGAAAGATCCCGCGTCCCCTTCGTGTAAGGTCATCTCCATCTACCTCGGCCGGCCATTCTACCGTGGTAAGAATGGTTTGCTCAGGATCGGAATCAACCTGCGGGTTCTCCAGGAATGTGAGCGACTTGAGTGGCTCAACCCGATGGAGTCCTTCACCATGTTGGGCAATGGTGCTGAGCAAATCCAGAGCACACGATTGCAAAGGGGAGACACGATGGTCGATCGAGCAAGAGATAAGTAAACTCGATCGGCCATGCGTAATGACGTAAGTATAAGAGCACAAGGGGTAGGTAAGCGAGAAAATCACTCGTGTGATGTGTCAGGGGATCGAGAAATCATGAGAAACTTGATCACCGGTCAACAGCACCGTCTCCGAAAAGTGCTGAGTAATGCTGCCTGATTGAAGTACCGATCCGAGTGGAAAACAACAGTAGATCGCGATCCGCGAGTTCAGGAACGATAAGTGAAGACACAAGCAAAAGCATGTGTGTACAAACACGAGAAATGTAGTTGCTAAACCACGTGTAGCACGATGGACTCATTACGATGTGGTGAAGAGGTGAAAGCACGACCGTTGCAAAGAAAGATGGCGGCCGAGACCGGCAATGCGATCGTCGAACAAAGTAGTGGCATGAGGGGAAAATAAGGCGCAGGAGGACCCTATACAGGGAAGGGCCGTAAGGAGAAGGCGAGCGAGGTCTTGAAAAGCCCAAGGAACTCGAGAGAAGCCGAGGGACAGCACAAAAAAAAAAAAAAAAAAAAAACCTCGCGTGTGTAAACGCCGACAAAACAAGAACCGGGATAACGACGTTCGCAAAAATTAATAATTGCTGGAAATGCTAGTCCACCATCGCCTCACATGGCAAGTGTACTAAGGGTTTAGCGCAAGCCACAAGTGAATGAGTCAAGAATGTGAAAATAAGCAATCTTTACACAAAAGCAAAGTATAGGCGAGACAGAGCACAAGACTTATCTTGCTTGGGCGACAGGTCGAAGTTGAAAATGAGGTACAGGAAGCGAACATCAGCTTCTTCCATTGGCGGAAGTGGGGTGGGCGTCACGTGACTGTCTTATGACTGCATTTGCCACAAAAATTCAGCCTGACAGAGCTGACTGACTGCCGTTGAATGCTATGGTCTGACATGGTACAGTATATGACGCCAAACTGATAATTGAAAAACAGCATCTAAGTCTTGTTTACGGTCTCTCATGAAAATCAGTTAAGGCTAAGGAAAAGAGCTGATCTGATAATTGAAAAACAGCATCTAAGTCTTGTTTACGGTCTCATTCAAAAGGGTTCTGACATCACTTTTGCTGGGTTACAGTCACTGCTGTGTTCCAGCAAATGAATGGGCAGACACTGAGACAGAATGGCAACAAGAGGTGCAAGGAATGTAAACACTTCAGTAAATGTAACGATCCCTTTGTCAGTAAAAGATGGATATAAACTTTTAGAAAAAGTCTGTACAATTATGGTGAGTCAACGTTCTCTCTGTAAAGAGACATGGTGTCCTTAAAGTGTTTAATCAATTGAGTTCTCTGTGAGTGATACCTAATACTGTTTTGAGACAAGAAGTCTTCGCTGTCAGAACTTGTGGTTAACATGACAATGCCAAGACTTATCAATTCAAAATACGGTTAATGATAAGGTTAAAAAAAGACATATATACATAAAAAAAAACCCATTAATCTTCAGACCAGTATTCTGACCACATTGCTCAGTTCAGAGTAAACTCTCTTTCTAGAAACAAACTAAAAAAAATCTAAACAAAAATAAATCAATTAATAAATAACATCCAAAACAAGTACTTGGCTGACACATATAACTTCTGCAAAGAACAGTAGATTCCAGAAGAAAATTTCAATTCCAAAGAAAAGCAAAAATATACAATAATCACACAAAGTTTTGATACAATTTCTCTTCCTTCTATAGTCAAGAAACCTGAGGCATTTTTGCATCTCTCTGTACACACGCGAGTTATGAGATGCAGGAACGGACATGTAGACATGAGAGACTTCTCCACTGTGAGAGTGATCTTAAAAAAAAAAAAAAAAAAAGAAGAAAGAATAGATGCACAAATGCCAGCCTTCTGGAGTTAAGATTCAGGAACCAGCAAATCTAAGAAGGGGGGGGGGGGGGGGGGGGGGGGGGGGGGGGGTGTAGGCTGAACTTCCACTTTTGAGTAAAAAAAGCCTTTCTAACCCCCTTATGTGTTTAGTTGACAAATGAAAGGTCATTCCACATGACATCATTTGGGCTTTACTTTGCTACAATTTATCATTCCCATTCAAAAATGACTCTCTAAACCCCACATTTCCAAATGCAGTTTAACACCCATCTTGTGCCAAATTCGACAAAGATAAGCCAGTGCTCGTTCTTCATTTTTCATTGTCCTGCGTGTTATCTTGCCTGACCTAAGAAGTCAAAACATGTGTTTCGTCTTGTGGTTCGTTTGTCCACATTGTTCGGTTGAGTCATAATATAATTTTAAAAATCTATGATTTGGAAATTCTGGATTTTTCCACTAAATCTGGGAATAACTCCTAAGTGAAGGGAAACTCGAGAAAAAAACTGGAGAGGGTTGACCAAAGACCTGACAGACTCCAACATGGCAAGAAGAGCAAAGGATACAGCAGGGGTCGTCAGTGGTGGGTTCCTGGGAGGCCAGGTAGGGGTGCAGACACAGCAGGTCCTCTGCCAGCATCATGGTAAGCTGGGCATGGTGTTGACCAATCTTCTGGCTGCAGCTGTCACACACAAACTCTCACATTAACACTGCCCTTGTATTTTATTTGTTGTCGTCACCATCATCAGGCCCGTTTACCCTATAACAGCTACTGGTGAATTTCTCAATTAAATGAGCGTATTTTCTTTAAAATGTGTGAACACATTTACCAAATTTGTGAATTTTTGTAAAAGCAGGCGGTTCCTCCTTTTGTTCCGTCATCCAGATACGAGTCTAAGCGCACAATGTGTGAATTGTTACTCTTTGGTTGTAGCACTCAAACAAAATGGTTATTCACCGCAAGTGCCACTACCGCTCAAGAACTTCTTCAGATTTTTTTCACCGTATTTTTTCAGGTTCGTCGTACGTATTCATCTTATTTACGCCAAACATGATAACAAAATGCGGCAAAATCATATGGGTAAACAGGTCTGCATCATCTTCCTGACGCAGTGTAATGTGAATGACACCATTAAGGAATAGTACTGGTTAATATCCCCAAAGTGAGGTAAACCTTGCTGCTATGATGAGATGGTTACACTCCTAAAACTCCCTAAAGAATGATGCTTACAACACCAAATCACCTAGCAGAAATGATTAACAGAAAGGAATGTCATACCAATCAAACCGAGGTTACCTGTCTTCATTTCTACTCATCTGTTTCTTTTGTTTGACTGTAATAATCAAGATTGAAAACGATGTGCCAGTCTTGAATAATAAAGAGTTAAATTTGTTCATTTCTCAAACTGTTGCTGTGTACATGTCTCAGGTACTATGGCGAGCTTGGAACTTCCCTTTTTGGGGATGTCTCCTTGTTTGTTCTGTGTGCTCTGTGTTGGTATTTCTGCCAGGTAATATGTTGTTGTAAGTCCCATACGTCTGGAGTTTGGGATGTGCGATTATCTCCTCATGTGAGCAGGAGTTACCCTAATTGTTCAATTACTTACTGTTTAATGTTTCCTGCCTCATTTAATATTTCCTTAGTGTACGGTTAGTTGACAGTGATAATAATAACAGTATTTGGAGTGAGAAACTTGAAAAGTTAAAATGAAGAGAAAGTAGAAGAAAAAGTAACTTAATGCCAGCAAATACTGTAGCCACAACTGTCATGCAGAAACCAAACAAGTCTGCTGGTTACAGGTGGCTATTCTAGGGGGAAGGAAGGGGGCAGCAGTGAGGGTGTGGGTGAAAGATAACAAGTAAATGAAGAGGGAGGTCTTTGACCTGTCTTACTCTCCTCTCTCTACTTTCAAGTCAACAAAGCAAAACTGTCGCCGCTTCCATCTGTTACAGGCATCCTCTTTTCTCAGTTGTGCTGTCTTACTGCAGAATCATTGTCACTACTTGCAAAAGCTGAATGTCCACACTCTGGCACTTTTGCTACTTTGGCACCGATAGTTTCTCTAGATTACTAGAAAATAAAAAAAATACAGATGGTTTTCACACTAAGTAACCCATCTTGCCCTATATCCTAAGGTAATCCCAGCAACTTCTCTTCCTACCTCAATTACATTGTCTCTGTATTTTTCATGATTCTGATTAACCCCAGGCAATCAAAACGTTAGTTGTTATACATCCAGGTAATCACCATCCATGAAGATCCTGTCTTTATGGTACATGTTCAAAGAGTGAGCAGTGTGCAGTTCAAGGAATCACATTCATGAAAGTCACAAACATCTACCTGGAAACGGAGGTCTGTCTCTATGATGCATGTTCAAAGCATGACCAGCTTAGCATTCAAGGAGCTACACTCAGGAGGGTCACACACACACACCTACCTGTAAATAGAGGTCCTGTCTTCAGGGTAGCGTATCATGTTCTCCAGCAGGGCCTTAATGGTGCTGCTGACGCTCTCTTGGGTTGCCATGCGGATCTCCCCCAACAACTCTCGCAGGGCCTCTCTCGTAGTGAATGAGAAGTCCTGAGGAGAAAAGAAAAAAAAATAAATAAATAACAAATATGGATATTGGCAGTTTCTTTCTTACCCCTCCCTCACACAGCATCACCTCTTTCTCTGCCTTCCTCACAGTCCCCAATCTCCTTGTTCTCCCCCTCTTCCTCCTACTACCTTGGAGTTCAAATGCACACATCTCAGAGACTAATAAAGACAATTTTTTTCCCCCTTCCGATAAAAATTAGAGACCTGTTAATTAAATTGTAGCCTCATTTTGTAAACTTTGATCCTGAGCCATTACTTTCTCATGCAGCAATGCAAACATTCATTAGTATTTATCATTGTAAAATCTGATCCTGAGCCATTACTTTCTCATGCAGCAATGCAAACATTCATTAGTATTTATCACTGTAAAATTTGATCCTGAGCCATTACTTTCTCATGCAGCAACGCAAACATTCATTAGTATTATCACTGTAAAATTTGATCCTGAGCCATTACTTTCTCATGCAGCAACGCAAACATTCATCAGTATTTATCACTGTAAAATTTGATCCTGAGCCATTACTTTCTCATGCAGCAACGCAAACATTCATCAATATTTATCACTGTAAAATTTGATCCTGAGCCATTACTTTCTCATGCAGCAATGCATTCATTAGTATTTATCATTGTAAAATTTGATCCTGAGCCATAACTTTCTCATGCAGCAACACACACTTATTCATCCTTGAATCATCATTGTCATAGAGTGCACAGAACCCTACCTGCAAAACCCCCAGTACAATGTCCAGCTGATCATCTCTCAGGGTCAGGTGACTGCTCAGCTTATGCAGGCTGTGGATGGCATTGAGGCGCACACTCTCGATCTCATCGTTCACCATATCAATGATGGAATCCTGCGAGAGTACAGCAAACCGCGGAGACTGCACTGCCAGCTCGCACAGCGAGTCCAAGGCTGCATTCCGCACCTCTGGACAGGCAACAAGAAGATGGTGCCATTAGTATTACAACAGATTTACACACATCAGCTGTACACAGATTGAAAAAAAAAAAAGCCACCCTCATAGCCATGCTAGATATTGATGCAATAAAATCATACACATTGGCCAGTGTTCAATTTCTTTCCATGGCCCTTCCCTGTTGAACTAACTCTCACTCCACAGTTCCAGTTGTCATCCAGCAAATCCTCTCTTTAAATTACTTTCTTCACATCTTGATTAGTGTCCCCTCAATTTCCACTTTAGAGATAGTGTGCTGTGTATGTATATGTGTGTGTGTGTGTGTGAGTGTGTGTGTGGTGTGTATGTGCGTTATGCTGTGTGTGCAAATGATGATGGAACTGTGAATTAATCATTGCAAGTCCAATTAAATGCATTTTGATACCTGTGCTGTTTGGTTTGTGTGGTTTAGTCCTCTTTATGATTTGTTGTTTTTGTCGGTGCAAGTGTTTTTAGGATTTATTTAAGATCAAGCACAATAAATGTTCATTATTATCATTATTGTTTTAAAAAATAGTCTTTTCATCATAAAGACTTAGATCAGAGGACAATTCTATCTCTCTTTCAGGAACTCAAAAAACATATCACATGGGACATTTTTTAAACAAGATTTTCATGGAAGCCGCCATAGCGTGTTTTATACTTAACATCATGCATGTCCAAATACTCTGTATCTGAAGCAGCAGACAAGATGATACAGAAAAACAGCAGGACCCATAGGAACAGACAAGCCCTTGCCACACAACAGTACCAAACACTAAACAGCTTACCCAAAAACTCGTCCTCCAAACCATGGACGAAGGCTCCACATGCCCCAATGTTCATCAAGCTCACGCTCTCAGCATCTAGGTTTTCCCGAGGCCGGTCATCCGACCAACGTGCCCCCGTGGACCATTCTCCTGACTCGAAGTGCTCCTTAGCACGCTCATGGGCGCTAACTTTTCTCTGGAATTCAGGAACATCACCAAAAGTCAGATTGCAAGAAAGATGTAAATATCTCTTTCTGTTTTATATGTGAGGAATAGTGTGTGTGTGTGTGTGTGAGACAGAAAGACAGCGAGTACATGCATGTGTGCTAGTGCATGTGTATGTACAGGTGTGTGTGTGCATGCATATTTCTGTCCATCTCTCTCCATGTTTGGCTCTTTGTTTGTGTGCGCATTTGCTCTTAAGTAGTCTGATGCCTACAAGACAGAGTGAGTGAGTGACTGAACCAGTGAGACAAACTGAGACCAATGCAAGGGATGTTTGACTTGGTGGTTTGGAGTGGTTGCCAGGGTGGTCTGACATTCTCAGCAGCGGAGACTGGTGAACAGACAGCCAACTTGTGAACAGGAAGTAGGCACAGCACAATCAGATCAACAGGAAGTGCTGAGTGCCATCAGTGAACACGATGGACTGCAATCATGGAAAGGTGAAGCTACTGATTTTGTAACGTCTATCACTTTCGAAAGACTTCAAAAAGGTCCAGGCTGTAACAAAACATGCTTAAGACCGACCTGCCTACCCAAAAACTGTCTATTGTGTACTTCTCAAATAAGCAGGTGTTATTTTGGGACAAAAGAAACAGTTGTATTCCATTTTATGACCCTTTCAAACTCACGTTTCTTTATCCACTGTTCGACGTTTGGGGTAATTTTTTCATATCTCTAAGCTCTGAGCCATTTTATGAGGTTACACATGTTGAGAATTTATTTTTTGGTGTGATTTCTGGTTATCTCTGCTGGTGATTTGAAATCCACACACTTACCCTCATATTTGACATCAGCTTTTTGTCTAGTGTCTGCTCCAGAAACCGTCCGCTGATCTGATGCATGGAACCCTGAAACAGGCAACATGAACAAGAAATGAATGAAACAAAAGTCAACACCTTCAATGCTAAATCTGCCCTCTTACATTATAACAATACCAAACAATTTCTTTTTTTTTTTCTTTTCTGGCTGCAATCACTATTGAACCAATGGAAAATGTTCTAGTTTTTTTTGTTTTTTTTCAAGGCACAGCAAAAAATCCATGTGTTTATTTTGTTCTAGATCCTATTTTCAAATTTAAGAAGAAAAAAATAAGAAGGGGGGGGGGGGGGGGGGGGGGGGGGGGGGGGGGGGGGGGGGGGGGGGGGGGCAATATTCATGTGAACACAAACTGCAAAAAATGATTTCAAACCACAGCATATGCAAGATTCATGGCTGCAAAGTGTATCAACACTTGTCTGCGGTGGTAATTTACTGCAAAACCCAGGACGCTGCCCGTCTACTGACCAGAAGAGCTGCTGTATCGACCCGCACATGGACGGAGAGATCATTCATCAAGTTGCAGATCTTGGCAAAGCCATCGTCCACCAGACGTAGGTCCTCCCCTCCTTCATTGCTACAGGGCACCATACTGAAACACACACACACAAGCACAGACATTACATACACATAACACATGTAAGTGCGCACGTCACACATACACAAACACACTTATAACCTAACAGGGTAAACAATTTTGACTGAATCTTTTGAGACTATCCCAGGAACTGAACAATGCTACCAACACTTACACAGAGACCAAAGATCTGGAAATAATCAGATGATGATGTTCCAGATTGTACACCCACCATCGTCATGGACAATTTCAGGCCAAGTGATGGGGAAGAAGAGGCACAGGAAAACATTGATGGAATGGATCACTGACAGTGCATTACTTACACTTTAAAGGAAATACACTTTCATTTTATGTTCCCCTGCAAATCAGTATATGGGTGTACGTTGGCTATGTCCAAAAAAAAAAAAAAAAACATTCCGCAAATCCCAAAGGTGGACAAAAACACCTCTGGTAAACCAGCATGTGAAACGAAATTGTTATTTCATGGTTGAAAAGATCATAGGATTGCACAGTCAAATGTCAATCACCACAGTTCATTCAGTACATCAAATTCAGTCAAAAAACGGAGTGTACCAAATGCCTCTCAACCCATGAACAAAGAAGTAATCAATTCATTTGTACAGCTCTGACAGCAAAGTTGGAGATAAATGACAGGACCTTGGGAATTTAACTCCAGATGATAATCAGCCACCTTAAGGGAATCTGAGTGCTTACACTTGGGCCCAATGACACCGCTGCTGAGCAAGCCATAAGTAGTACTCAGATTCATTGAGAATGCTATTTCTGATAAATACTCCATAAAAATGAAGTTCAAACTTGCTGAAATTTTTTTTGCATGCAAGATGCAGTGCCTGTAATTCCTATTTTCACTCTCTAGATCAAAGAACAAAACAAAAAAGTTTTCAATCATTGTGTAAACACAGACACACACCTACATTACTAGATCCTTTTTCATTTTCCTTTTTACATCACTGTATCAAACACTCATCCCAAACATTCATATCATCTTGTAGTACAATGATGTGCAATAAGAAAACCATAAAAATGACAAGCAAGAAATAGCATTCAAAAAAAAATTTTTCCCAATCTAACCCCCAGCTCTGAGGGCTAAAGTCAGCTAAAGAGGCTGAAACTAAGGAAGAGGGTTTAAACATAAAACAACAACAACAAAAAGGCACTTTCAATACCTTGCTACTCCACTAATAATGGAAACCTGAAACACAAATAAACTATGGTGGATCCAACATGCTGCCATCTCCTGACAATGTGTCAGTTCATGATGTTTTAAAGCCTTTGGACCTAAATACCACATCAGGGCTGCAAAAGCACTGTAATGCAAGAACAAATAACATCATATAGATCATTCTTCATAAAAATAACATTCTGAATCCCAAACCAAACAACCTTCATACATTCAAAAAACAAAAAAAAAAAAAAAAATTGGCAAACAGAAAAAAAAACACTCTCACCTCTCCGGGTATAAGTGGCTCAGCACCCATACCAGCTTCACTGCTTTTCGACGAACGTCTTCATTGTCATCGCTGAGACCTGAGCACGCCTGACTGTAGATGTTCCGACTCAGTAACTGACCTCGCTCATACAGGCACAACTGTAAAGTTCATCATTGTTTTTTGTTTGGGTTTTTTTTTTTTTTAACACTTTTAGGGTTTCTTTTTCCTTTTTTTTTTTTTTTTTTTTCAAACACAATGCACACACCATCAATACATATGCCAACAATTTATGTTAATTCTTTCCGTACAACAACTGATCGTGTCTGCCGTTTTGTCAGCAAGTGACCAATGCTGCGTTCTCCATTCTGATTGTCCAATGCAGACTCTGCCAATCATCTGGCACAGTACATTAGGACAGATCACAGAGAGTAACTTAAATTGTCAGTTTCAGAAGGCAAAATCTCCAGCTGTTGCAATGTTTATCCGATACTGGCAAACCAACTACTATATCTTTTAATTCTCAATAGATGTTTGAAAAATAACATGTTATTGTTCTTGCCAGCGGGTAGGTAGCAGCATTCACAACATGCCAAAAGCAAGTGATGGCCTGCCTTGTAAGCTGTTACTGTCCTACCCAGCATATGAACAAACAGACACAGCAGAATGGATAACTAGCGTCCATCTCGGACAGTGTGCACAATTTTCACTCTCTGTTCATGAGATAACAAAAAGCTGCATATTACTATAAAAGTATAACAGTAAACAAGTGGGGTAATTTTTTGCTCCCATAAGGAAACCTAACACAGAGTAACTTTTATTCAAGACTGGCACAGCCTTTAAAACTTGAATAAAGTCAGACAAATACAAAGACGAAAAATCTAATAGTGGGGGGAAACAAGCGCAGGCCAACAACTAAATTGTCTTCACAGTAATGACTTGGCAAAACTTTGGACTCAAAGGGGGGGGGGGGGGGGGGGGGGGGGGGGGGGGCAGGAGGTTGAAGATGTAAAAACTGGGAACTTGAAATTAAGAAATATATCAGATATGAAAACTCTTCACTGTATGCATAAGGGAACCATCACAATCCCTTTTAAAGGCAGATATTTGTATTGCCTGCTCCGAGGCAGATATATTTGTATTGCCTGCTCTGAGGCCTTTCGTCCGCTGGGTCGGAACTCATCAGGGAGACACGGCTGGTTGTACCTGCGCTCCTGGCGTCAAATAGAGACACACCACAGTCCATAATACCGTGATGTTCTCACCACAAGGGTGCAAAAAAGAATCCAATAGCCACCCCGAAGCAGCCAGCGGAGTGGTAAAAGGAAACCAAACGAAAGTTTTGGGAGGAAAAAAAGTTGCTGGAAAACTACAGATATTATGCAAATAGTATAAAATGTAGGGGGCAGTCTTTGAGCCTACGCTTGAGGATCCACCCAAGGATGCAAGGGAGATCAAAAGACAAACACAAAGACAGACAGAAAAAAAATACAAATAACCTCGATTTAATCAAAACGAAATTGGAAATGAAATGAGGCAGGGAAATTAGATTGTTCGTCTTTGTATTTGTCCGACTTTATTCAAGTTTAAAAGGCTGTGCCAGTCTTGAATAAAAGTTACTCTGTGTTAGGTTTCCTTATGGCAGCAAAAACTACCCCACTTGTTTACTGTTTGTTGTTTACTGTTCCCTGCCTCATTTCATTTCCAATTTTATAAAAGTATAACAGTTTGATAGGGAAAAAAAAAAAAGACGGGTGTGAGGGTTTTTTGGAGTAAAAGATTTTCAGGAAGGCAAAAAAAAAATCACAAGGAGAAGAATAAGCAAAAGAAAGGAACTCTTGGACACAAACACTGAAGAAGGTATTCATTCAACAGTTTTGTGCTATTTTTTTTATTCATATGAACATTGAAACAAGTGGAAAAACGCTTTTCAAACATTTTGCACATTTTCTGCATTACTTTGGCACAAATTTTGCTGGCTACATTTTGACAAATATCGGCTACTACACACCAGGTAAACTTTTGGTGCAAGTCTGTTTTTTTTGTTTGTTTTTTTTCCCTAGTTTCCAAAAAAAAGAATAGGTTTACTTTTATAGCATTAGTCTTAGGTATAAAATAGTCATAAAAAACCCATGCAGTTACAGTCATATTCCTTTCCATATTTTATAAGTAGCACTTTACAGGCCAACTACACCAAAAACAAAAAAAAGAAAACACAGTTTCAGTCTTCTTGCCCTCCTCATAACCAAGCCCAGCTTCAACAAAAGCCATTACTGCCCTCTACCTATCTTTATTTTTCTTTTTTTTTTTTTTTTTAGAACTTGTCTACTTCTAGTTCCTAGTTTTGAAGTATAAGATAAGAACCCCATCCTTACATTATGCAGTATCTCACAGTCAGTGAAGCACATGTGAACAGGCTTACCATGGCTGTGAAGGCTGCCGTCCTGACACGAGGATGGTCATCGGCTGTGTACTGCCCCAGCACATACAGGGGGTTTTCAGCAGTGGATGTGTCCCTTTGTCCTCTCATCGCAGGCACCAAGTTCACCAATCAGCTCCAAGCAGCGAGCTCGCACCAAATGACTGGTATTGGCAAGCATCTGTGAAACCATTCAAAAATGTTGTACTATCAACCTTTCATATGAGCATCAGTGGATCAAAATGTCAGGAAAGGTGAACAGTGAAAGAATGAGAGGAAAAGTGTGTAAGAATTTGAGTGTGTGCCCTGTATCCTGGCATTAGTCAGGTCTGAGAGATACAGATACTGCAGGGTTGATCAGGAATTATGAGCAATACTTTCAGACACATCCGTTCTAATGGATGAAACTGAACTGTACAGTTCAAATCTTCCATCACCGAGTCTAGTATAAAAACACTCAGCAGCAGCAATCTGAAAACTTATATTTCAGCTCCTGAAATTCACAGCATCATGATGATGATCCAACATCCTCTTTGAAAAACATGCACGTAAAGAAGCCAAGGCATACTGGCATATCCCAGATTCGCTTTCAGAATATTTTTTTTGTCAAAGGAAATTATTTTCATAAAACTATTGTATTTTGTTAACTCCTTTGACCTTTGATATCAGTGCAAGATACGATTAACTGTCAATAGCAAAATCCTTCTTGTTCATCAGATTTTGAAATGCTCAGAAAAGACCAATCTCTATATATCTACAAAATCTGAAAGAAAAAAAAGAAAGAAACATGTTTTACTTTTATCAGAGAATATCACTTTTTAAAATTTCTTTTTTCTCTGTTTTTGTTTTCCTTTGGTAGGAGTTTAGTACTAGGTAAATTTTTCATAAAATGGTGTTCAAAATACACCAAAAGTGCACTTGTGTAAAGGTCCCATTTCCACAACAAAAAAAAATTTTCAGGTAAATTTTTCATAAAATGATGTTCAAAATACACCAAAAGTGCACTTGTGTAAAGGCCCCCCACTTCCACAAAAAAAAAAATTCAGATCTTGGGCTTCAACTGAGGAAAAGAGAAAAAAATCCTGGAAAGTTGGAGGATACAGAGGCATGAACACCCCATATCCCTAATGGATTTTTTTTCTTTAATTTACATTAAAAATGGTGCTATCTTAAGCCTACTTCAATACAGCAACTAAGGAGAACAGAATTCAATCAAGCTGAAAACAATTCAGTAAAAACACATGTTGACAACTCTTAATAGACCAAAAAAACAAAAAACCCACCAACAACAAAAAGCCACTGAAAGCACAATACACTCAAGACATGGAAAGGTGGTCAGAGGGGGAGATGGGAATGGGGGGGGGGGGAGGAGGGGGGGATTTGACACAAAGAAATATCTCCTGACAACAAAGCAGGACTGCCACTAAACTAGGTGACAACCCCCAAAAATTTAATTCTGAAGATTTTCCAGGTCTGAAAGTATACAGAGGGAACAAAATGGCACAGAAAGGAACCTATGCCAGGTGACAACATACTAAGTAAGCCTGGAAAAAGAAATCTTCATATCAAGAAAGCATGTCTTGCTTTTTGAGTTCCTGATCAATACACTCATTAAGCCATGACCACTCTCAGTTTGATCTTCATGCATGACTCATCTGTTGAAGAGTGAAATACTTTTAAAATACTTTTAGTCTCACTCTCTAAATTTCTCTACACTGTCAAGACCCTACCTAATGACATACTGAACTAGAGTGCAGAGTGCAGAGTGGAAATTGCAAAAGGAAAGGTGATCCCGATGATGGCAAAATCTGATTTTGAACAATGCCAATGTGAATCGCATTTAGCTGCAGACCAGTCAATCAGTGCTCGACTGTTAATGTAAAAAAGTCTCACAATGCTACAACTATGCCCCTGAAGAGATGATGCTGAAGGCAGTTTGCATATTGGCAGCTCTTCACAGAAAAAATTATGCTGATATATCACTCCCAGGACCCTATAATTCCTTGCAGGATGGAATAAAACCAGGATGGAGGAAGGTGGTTCCTGACAACGGGGCCCTAGGAACTTCATATTACAATCAAGAACATAAACACAATTACAAAGCCAGAAGGAAATTTTTCTTTCAGGCCTAATTTGAACAGCACAAGACACTGCTGTGCCAGATTTCCAGTCTAAGCCCCTGAAAAGTGCATTCCTGACATAGTGATCAATGCAACCCCACACATTTATTTCTCACCTGCTGGGCCACCATGACTAGCTGATGGTGGAAGGACAGACTGTTTGGCAGACAGCATCCAATGGTGATCAGCACTGACAGCATGTTGCTCTTCACTTTGTGTGACTCTGCAAAGTTTGGACAGCATGAGCATCATACAATGAAACTGTACCCTAACACATCCAGTCATGAGTTCAGACACATGGATAGGATGGGTTTCAACACACACACACACACACACACACACACACACACACACACACACACACACACACAGGTGCGCATGCAGACAAAACCAGCACACACACACACACACATGCACACACACACACACTCTCTCTCTCTCACATGCACACAAATACGCATGTGCTCTCTCTCTCTCACATGCATGCAAACAAACACTCACATGCGCACACATGCATGCACACACAACACACTAATGCATGCACTCACACTTGCTGTCATCACCCACACCCAATCACCTTCTGTCTGCAACATGGCAGTAACTGGTCCGAGATGACCTGAGGATTGAAACCAGGCACTGTCGCCAAGCTTGTGAACACTCCCAGAATCTTGCTCCGCACCATGGACTCCCGGCTCCCATTATAATGCTCCATCAGCTCGGGAAAGAGTCTCTCTGCAGATGCTTGGTCGATAGGAAAGCTGTGCTCCAGTGTGACCAGAGCCCGCAAGATTTCCCCAGGGCTGCTGTTGCTCTGGATCTTGAGGTGCAGTTCAGGCTGAGCAGGCTCGGGGACCAGTCGCATCCGCTTGACCGGTTTGGGCTCCTCCTGAAGAACAGGTGGGAACGAATGATGGATTATAAATTATTTTCTAAATGACAGTAAATGAAAGGAAATGTAACTCGGTGTGTGTGTGTGTGTGTGTGTGTGTGTGTGTGTGTGTGTGTGTGTGTGTGTGTGTGTGATTGACTGTGTATTTCAATCTAATCTCTATCCTGTACTATCCACATTGTGATTTTAGACACATGCCTGCATGTGAGTGTGTGCATGAATGCACATGTGCCTACATGTGGTGTGTGTGTGTGTGTGTGTGTGTGTGTGTGTGTGTGTGTGTGTGTGTGTGTGTGTGTGTGTGTGTGTGTGTGTGTGTTGTGTGTGTGCGTGTGTGTGTGTGTGTGTACATGTGTGTTGTGTTTGTCTGTGTGTATGTGTGAGGGACAGGTAAAGTGCAAATGATGAGTGGGCAGATATCCAGGCTTGTGTTTCATAACATATGCCTTTTATGTGATTAAAACAGTAACGAACAGGAAAAATGGAAAGTATTATTCTATTAAGTCTCTGGGTGAACTAAGGGCGTAGATCTCATGGAAAGAATACCAAGGTTAGGCAGAATCACATGCTACATGGAACTGAATTTTAAATAACCATTCCTCTGTGCACAATTTTATTCTCAGCTGCTTCTTGCATTTTGCTATGTTGGTGCAAAATCACAATTCAATCTCAACCTTTTCTGTTCAGAGCATGGAACCACCTTGCCACTCAATATCAATCATACCTGAGTGCTTAATTTAAAATGGAAATTGAGCCAGATGTTTGCCATGTGATTTACTGTGCACGAGTCAGCCATAAACTTCAAAGAGGAGACATACCAGAACTGAAACTCAACAAAAAAAACAAACAAGCAAACAAACAAAACTGAACAAACTGAAATATTAAACCGACATGTTCTTGACATGTATAGCAGAGGAGAGAGTTCTCCTGAAAGACTACTGTCTCTTCTTTCATATCTGTTGGCTTAACTGTTACAAGAACTTGAAAAAAGGTTCATTACTTGGAGACTTTTGCATATTTGAAATCATAGATCTCATCATTACAGTAACCATGAGTCTGTCTCTTCTTTCATATCTGTTGGCTAAACTGCTACAAGAACTTGAAAAAAGGTTCATTACTGGGAGACTTTTGCTTATTTGAAATCACATCTCATCATTACAGTAACCCATGATTCTATTGTCAGGATACATCCTTACATGACACCAGTGTTCATGCATTTCCTTTCTCTCTCTCTCTTTCTCTGTGTGTGTGTGTGTGTGTGTGTGTGTGTGTGTGTGTGTGTGTGTGTGTGTGTGTGTGTGTGTGTGAATCTCTGTGTGTGTGTGTGTGTGTGTGTGTGTGTGTGTAGACTACCACTCACAATGGCATACTTCTGTTCTCTGTGTGTGTGTGTGTGTGTGTGTGTGTGTGTGTGTGTGTGTGTGTGTGTGTGTGTGTCAGTCAGTGAGAGAGAGAGAGAGAGAGAGAGAGAGAGAGAGAGAGAGTGTGTGTGTGTGTGTGTGTGTGTGTGTGTGTGTGTGTGTGTGTGTGTGTGTGTGGTGCAGGCACGCATGTGTGCACTTGTGCGACCACGCGTGTGCGTTTGTGTGAGGTACATGCGTGTATGTGCGTTTGTGTGTAATCAGTACCAAGTCTCACAATGCCCTACTCTTCTATGATTGATGAAATGGGGTTTTACATGCATCTAATCTGGCTGGCTGAGAGGGGCATTGAATATGTTTTCTGGTGTGAGTGTTCAATATGCATGCATTCACACATAGTAATCTCAGGTCAAAAGCAAAAAATTATATTAAAAGAAAAAAAAAAAACCTCTATATCCAAATAACATGGGGAAAAAATCAAACATTCAAAGCCTGCAAGCATGTTACCTTCAAAGAGAAGATCCTTAAATTGGCTATCTTGAGAGGGCTCTTGAATCAAGAAGATGACCAACCAATATTTCATCCATGAAGCCAACCATGCCCCATACTCCTTACGCACAATGTTTTCTGACCAATGTGTGTATGAAATCAGCAAAAACAGGCATTCCATGGCCTTTTTCTTTTTCAGTTTTTTAAGTCTTCTCTTGGATATAAGCCACAGTTCTCCAAAATAGCCATGTCCAAACCAGATTCTTGACAAAAAAAAAACAAACTGTCTACGCAAGTCAGCTCACTGAGCCAAAAGTTTATTTGAAGACATCCATGGAGATACAGTGGTAATGGTAATTGGTAAGTACAGACAAAATGTAAAAGTAAATTTAAAAAAACATCCTCACCCACTATGCACATTAAATTTACAAGGCCTATCACTGCTATACAAGCTGATATTCCATGAATTTTCCCGTATCTTTTTTAAGAAATGTCTGTGACTCACAGTTACAAAATGTGTTCTTACTGATAATATTAGACATATAATTAAATTTCAGTGACCTTGTAACAAGCTGAACGTTTACTTGATTTCTGCATGATGAGAAACATGCATCCACACCAAGCTTTGTTTGTTTTTGTTATGTTTTTTGTTTTTTTTTGTTTTGTTTTTTTCTTGAAAGCTTTTTCATCTTATTACTTGCACCACAATTCTATAACTTTCTAATTCTGGATAATTTTTTTTCTTTACATTCTATGCCTTGCCCAGGCCCTGCATAAGTGAGTGTGTGTCTGTGTGTCTGTGTGTGTGTGTGTGTGTGTGTGTGTGTGTGTGTGTGTGTGTTCCCATTTGCAGTGTGACTGCAAGCAGAGAATAATCCCATTCGTCGTGCGCTTGCACACATATGAGATGAACAGTTACCATGAACACTAACAAAAATGAACATGTAAGGGAACTCACACATGCACTCTTTTGCTCTCTCTCTCTCTCTCTCTCTCTCTCTCTCTCTCTCTCACACACACACACATACACACACACTGGTGAGCAAGGCAAAATGCAGGGTACAAACTACTAGTACACAATACGTGTGTGTGTGTGTGTGTTCGTGTGTGCATCAATGATACAGTTGTAGTACTAGTAAGCATGGACATTTGAAAAAAAGGGAAGCTTAAAAGGAAGCTAAAGAATGCTAATCTTAAACTGATATCAAACTAAATACCAATTAATCAATACAAAAAAAAAAAAAAAAAAAAACTGGTGATCAAATATTTGTTTTTCTACTAGTACCAATATAGTACTATGGATCATACTATTACAATGTTCGGTACCGCTGGCTAGAAAACATCAAATCAGTGATCTTCATAATAAAGACTTGTTAAATGCATGCAGTGTGTGTGTACACACACATCTGCCTATAAACACCTATGATTCAATGTTTACTGAAACCTTTTCTGTTTTTTTAATAGCTGGTCTGCCAAATGAAAAGCACAAATATATTATATAACAAACACTGTGCGTTTCAATCTCTGTGTTCTTCTATTGGCAAGATTAACCACATACAAGAAAATGAAAACAAAACACTTTTTAACTGTGTTCATACTTCATTTTCATTGTCTTGAATGTCGTTTGTCTTGCCTGAAGAAGACCAACGAGGTTGAAACGCATGGTGTTTGTTTTGCAAAATTGTTTCGTTTGTGCTTTTGTTTGGCAGTACAGTAATTTTTCTCTTAATTTTGTTTCAATTTCCGTCTGCGGTCTCCTCACTTTGAAACCAATGCTTACTGGTAAAAAACAAAAACCACTACCAGCAATAGACTAGGGGTCGACATATACAGTGGGAATCACATTCTGAATG
>JADBJO010004272.1:67500-80000 GCA_016801955.1 Conus betulinus | reverse complement strand
TCCCACGTTTTTCTCGCGCACGTCCCCCCCCCCCCCCCCCCCCACCCAACCACACACACACACACACACACACACACACACACACACACACACACACACACACAATCACACACACACACACACACACACACACACACACACACACACACACACACACACACACACACACACACACACTGCACAATCACACTCTTTTTTTTTTACACGTTCTGTAGAGTACTTTTGGGCAGTAAAACAGATATAGTAACTATAAACAATGAAACGAATCCACTTAACTGACCTTTTTTTTTCACTCAGTACGGCATTTAACCTGAGAGGAAAAGAGTCAGACAGTTAACCTTGTCCCTGCAGGAACTATCAACTCGAACAGTTTCTCACACTGGTGGGAATAGATAGCCCGGATTCTGTGGAGGATACCACGGTGGATTCTAGAGTCTCCATTCTTTCGGATCTGGATCTCTCGGCAACTGTGCTCTGTCACAGAAATGAAGTACGATTTAGTCAGACATTGTCTCCAGTTATCTGTTTCCTGATGTCGTCACATTTTTATTGAATGAAATTGGGTCAAATGACAAGTCATCCCCCAACGCACTGTCACAACAACGTGTCGAAAACAGCCATCGACTTCCTTTTCGTTCCTCTCTAAACAGTTAAGGACGAGAGCTATTATTTCAGATTCCACTTTGTCATCTGCTCTCAAAGACTTACGTCAGCATCTTCATTAGAATGCCCACTTTCTCAATGGTGGGGGAGCCAGATAAAATATGCGCACTAATCCACTAAATGAGAGCGTTAAATAAAACACGTTGTTGACAAAAAGAAAAGCTGTCTTTTAACAGGAAAAGTAAAACAAAAAGAAATAAACGAAAGAAAGAAAAATCAAAGAAAGAAAAAAAAAAAAAAAAGAAAAATACATCCACCAACTGCTCCTTGTTTCACACTCTTTTTATGTCACGAGAAAAAAGAAGAAAGAATCAAACTGAAAACAAGTCGCACTGTTTTTATATCCACTGCTGAGTACTTCACACTGTTTCTCACCCGTGGGGTCACAAATGACGAGGCGTCGAAGAAGCCCACAGCCACAAACTTCAGAGAACCCTGGCAATCTGGCTTTCTCTTGAAACTTACCATGCCTAAGTATTCAGGGATTGATTCCTGTTGTTTCCTATAGTTTTCGACTTTAAGTCGTGATACAGTTAGGCCAGTGACACTGGAAGTAAAACCTAACTTTAAACAAGACTTTCAGCAAACATGCAAATGTATGCTTGGGGACTGATTTACTTTTCTCGAACACACGCACACGTACGTGTACACGCACGCACGTGCGCATACATGCACGCACGCACACACACACACACTCACACACGCGCGCGCGCGCGCGCGCACGCACGCACGCACGCAAGTACACACACACACACACACACACGCACACACACACACACACACACACACACACACACACACACACACACACACACACACACACACACGCTGTGTAGTTCAGATCTTAGCTTTCATTTAGTTTCTTCACACGCACAGGCACACGCACGGGAATACGCACACACGCGCGCACGCACACACACACACACACACACACACACACACACACACACACACACACACACACACGCACGCACGCACGCACGCACGCACGCACGCACGCACGCACGCACGCACGCACACACCACACACACACACACACACACACACACACACACACACACATGTGCGCCCTCAAATTCATCGACTATAACCGCCAGCAGATACTTTTTTTATTTTTTAGAAACACTAAGATTAGTAAGAATATTCAACTTGAAAAGAGTGAGGGAACCCATGTTACCATTTCTGTAGTGATTCATGAAATTAAATTAAGATCAGTGTATTATTCGGGTAAAGAAAGCGGACTTTTAACGATAGAGAGAGAGAGAGAGAGAGAGAGAGAGAGAGAGAGAGAGAGAGAGAGAGAGAGAGAGAGAGAGAGAGAGAGAGAGAGAGAGAGAGAGAGAGAGAGAGAGAGGAGTGTGCACTGACAGTCCACACCATTTCTCACCATGGCGGTAGTAGATGGCCCGGGGTCTGTGAAGGCCATCACCGTCGACTCCGGAGTGTCTGTCTTCTGGAATCCCTCGGAGATGTTGCTCTGCCACACAAACGCCGAGGATTCAGACGTTGTACTGTGCGTGGTTTTCTGGTATTCTGTTTTTATCTGAAAGACATTTGGCGCGATGCCATGATAGCTTGAGACATTTTCTGGAGAAACTTTTCTCTAAAATGATGCAGTAATCGTAATGCACGAGTGTTTTCAGTGTACCGACTGTTCATGTACGATAGTGCGTGCGCGCGCGCGCGCGCGCACGCACTCACACACACACACACGCACACACACACACACACACACACACACACACACACACACACACACACACACATACGCGCGCACAGAGAGAGAGAGAGAGAGAGAGAGAGAGAGAGAGAGAGAGGGAGAGAGAGAGAGAGAGAGAGAGAGAGAGGCGAGAGAGAGAGAGAGAGAGAGAGAGAGAGAGAGAGAGAGAGAGAGAGAGAGAGAGAGAGAGAGACTTTGACGCTTTGACTCTGATATTTTATTGTCATTACCAAAGAGGTCTTTGGACGAGGGGGATGGGGTTGGATGGTAAATAACATTTACCTCTTGCTTTCATTGTAAACAAGCAGTGCCCACTTATTCCCTGTGTGTATCAAATCAAAGGTTATCAAAAACACATAGAATCGTAACATCTCCGGATGTTCTCGCACGCAGGAGTGATACAGTAACGTTAGAAAGAAAAACAAACTAGCAAACAAAAATTGTAAAACTGATTCGACCATCCACTCTATCAAATGATGATATTGCATCTTACTAATCTCCTCCACATGCGACGAATGGAATGATTTATTCACATATCTTGTATAATGCATTATCCTGATTTTAACTATCTTACATCTGTCTAATTTTCAGTGCTTCCACGATGAATTTTGCAACTGATACAATTACAAGTTTGTCATCTGGTGATAACACGACAGTAACATCTCGTCTTTTAGCTATGTCTAACTGGAAAGATGTACAATTTGTTCACAATTCATTATATGCAGTACAGTGGGACAGAAAGGGGTCTTCGTCTTCCAGTGTTGAGTCTACCTGCAGGACAGTATGATTCTGAGGATGTTCCACATTCAAACCGTCTTTTTACGCATTAAAACCTACAGTTCTCAACCTGAATCTGGTATTATTCATTTGATGCCGTTCATATCTTATAACATTAATCATCTTTTCAGAATTTTCAAACGAGAAAAAATCAGCGACACTCTTCTTTACTCTCCATATGTGAGTGCCAATTCTGTTTAAAAGAACAAATAAGCCTGTCTTTAAATTCTGAATGAACCGTGGCTCGTTTCCAACTTCCTGGGCCGTCCACACGATTCTAAAACCCTGTTCTGAAAGGACTTTCTTTACTTTATGAGCCCAGTTTTCTTTACCCTTTTTCCATTTGTAAAAAGCATCATATGACAGGCTTGCCTGCTAAAACGTGACCAGTTTTAAGATCTTCAACCAGTACTTGATACATTTCACTAGATGTAGTTATACACAAAGGGTATCTGCCCATCTCTTCATATAAAACAGTGTTGGATGAATGGATTGGCACTCAAACGAACGCTTCATATCACAAGTATGCACTTCTAGCATCTCTGAATTCTCATTTAAGCCCCGATTTCAGCTGCATATGTAAGAAGAGGTTTTATCTGTGCATCAAATTAATATTTTCCAAAGTATACCACAGGCAATACAATTTAGTTTTCCTAAGGATTTCAGAATTTTATTAACAATGATAATAATAATATGAGAGAGAGAGAGAGAGAGAGAGAGAGAGAGAGAGAGAGAGAGAGAGAGAGAGAGAGAGAGAGAGAGAGAGAGAGAATCGTCTTGCAACACTTATGTGAAAAGACATTAGAAAAAGAATAGAACACACACACACGAGCAGATCCATCAAGAATTTTTAAACAGATATTAAATCTGCATCCATTTATAACATCGGGAACTACTACTGGTCACCCCCCCCCCCCCCCCTTTTTTTTTTTTTAATACCTTTTAAACAATTATTAGAGAATCAATCTCAGTCTCAGTTTATCTTTTTCCCCCGCTTAAGATCCGCAGTTTACAATGACTGTTCGCTAAGAAACAGTGAGGGGAACCCCTATAAAAATGTCTTCACTGACCCACTAAACTGACAACGTGTCAATTGCAGAAGAAAGGTCGTTTGTTTGTGATGGAGGTTTCAGAAATAAAATCTTTTAAAAAAAGTTTCAATATTCAAGAAGTTTCATCCGCTGGCCCCTGTAGGGGTGTGGAGTGTACAAAAGAAATTGAGTGTATTCTTTTGTAACAAACAATTGAATGTGGAATAGTCATCACAAAGCAAAACGAGCTGAAGGTAAACTACTTCTCGACATCAACATCTATACTATTATACAGTGGGCACACTTAAAATTTTAAAACGCAGTCCAAACGCCTTGAAATAAAAGCATGATTTAGGCATCTCTCCCAAATTTTTTGCTGATCTTAAGATGTGTTCCTCTTTCAGTCTGAAACAGATTCGACTGCGTCCATCAAACTCTGGCATTGAAGACCGGTGTTTTCTGGGTATGTGCGTATTTCAAAATATCACATTAAGATTGAAATAAAATCATCACCATTATTTCCCATGTCACATCCTGTACAACGTTTGTTTTCTCTAACTTCTTCTCTCCAGCTTTGTATAGCTACCGCTGTGAAATTGAATCGGTGGATAAACGTGTGTATGTGGAAGTTGTGACATGCGCTTTTCACATCCCTGCACTAAAGGTTTACTGGGTTGTTTTTTTTTATCTCACCAAGGTGGTGACAGAAGGACTTAAGTCCTTGGAGGACGACGTTACAGGAGGACTGAAGTCCTTAGAGGACAAGGTAACAGAGGACTGAAATCCTTGGAGGCAGAGGTAACAGGAGGACTAGAGTCCTTGGAGGACGAGGTTACAGGAGGACTGAAGTCCTTGAGAACGAGGTTACAGGAGGACTGAAGTCCTTGGAGGGCGAGGTTACAGGAGGACTGAAGTCCTTGGAGGGCGAGGTTACAGGAGGACTGAAATCCTGGATGACGAGGTTACATGAGGACTGAAGTCCTTGGAGGACGAGCTTACAGGAGGACTGAAGTCCTTGAGAACGAGGTTACAGGAGGACTGAAGTCCTTGGAGGACGAGGTTACAGGAGGACTGAAATCCTTGGAGGACGAGCTTACAGGAGGACTGAAAGTCCTTGGAGGGCGAGGTTACAGGAGGACTGAAATCCTTGGATGACGAGGTTACAGGAGGACTGAAGTCCTTGGAGGGCGAGGTTACAGGAGGACTGAAATCCTTGGATGACGAGGTTACAGGAGGACTGACGTCCTGGAGGACGAGGTTACAGGAGGACTAAAGTTCTTGGATGACAAGGTTACAGGAGGACTGAAATCCTTGGATGACGAGGTTACAGGAGGACTGAAGTCCTTGGACGGCGAGGTTACAGGAGGACTGAAATCCTTGGATGACGAGGTTACAGGAGGACTGAAGTCCTTGGAGGACGAGGTTACAGGAGGACTGAAGTCCTGGAGTCCTTGAGGACTGAAGTCCTTGGAGGGCGAGGCTACAGGAGGACTGAAATCCTTGGATGACGAGGTTACAGGAGGACTGAAGTCCTTGGAGAGCGAGGTTACAGGAGGACTGAAATCCTTGGATGACGAGGTTACAGGGGGACTGAAGTCCTTGGAGGACGAGCTTACAGGAGGACTGAAGTCCCTTGGAGGACGAGGATATAGGAGGACTGAAGTCCTTGGAGGGAGAACAGGGTTATAGGAGGACTTTTGTCCATGGAAGCAGAGGCTACAGACTTTTGAATATCCCTCCTCTGGTGTCCCATGGTGGTTTGACTCTGCAACAGAAACACCCTGGGTCCAGTTCCATTCTGTGTCCCTATGTTTTCTGACTTGTTCTAAGAGAGTGACTTCAAACTACAGATAAAACAAAGTGTGAAGTAACGCAGTTTTAATGCATGCACGACACAAAACAAGACAAGAAATTTTCGGCACTATGCCTTCCTCAGCGACAAAACAATAAAAACAGTACAGACATTAACATGCCCAATACTCTCCTTGTGAGGCCACTTTGCGCATGTCTGTCTGTACTTTTTTATTGTTTTGTCGCTGAGGAAGGCATATTGCCGAAAATTTCTTGTCTTGTTTTGTGTCGTGCATTAAAACTGCGTTACTTCACACTTTGTTTTGTGTGCTCTTCCGCTTTTTCGTCGTGTTCCGGTAAAGCTGCTGCAGTTTGTTTTTTTCATTTGCCTTCAGACTACAGATAAATTTTTGTTCAGACACTGTGTCCATACAGTCGAGTGAGTTTTACATAGATACCACTCTGGTGCTTTGTTCGGCGACATCGTTATAAACACAATGCACTAGAAAACAATCTCTCTCTCTCTCTCTCTCTCTCTCTCTCTCTCTCTCTCTCTCTCTCTCTCTCTCTGAAGAGGAAAGAAGCACGTGAGAGCTCGAGCGCTCACACACACTTAGATGCACGCGATAAGCACATCCACACACGATCAAGTATATCTACACATGATCAAATAATATTCGCAAAAACAAACGGGAATTGTCAAATGAAAAAGCGACAGTCCAGCAGCCCGAAAAAAAAAATGCGTGCGTGACAACAATTTAGACAATGATTTTATCCACAGCAACACGGGAAATGAGGGTGATCCCACATGCTGCTGTGGAATATGAAGGCATGAAAATAAACTTAGCCAGATTCACTGTGGATGATGGATTAGCGCACTGAGAACAGATAATTTTTGCGTTGTGTCGGACAACAAATTGAAATCTGATAGATATTTGTTTCATAGAGAATGTCATGAATAGGGCAAAAGAACAAAAAGCAAAAAAAAAAAATGGGGGGGGGGGTCATCTTCTTGAGAGACTGGACAACATGGGCATTGTAACATGTCAACATTTTCTGATTTGTATCTTTATCTGGTGCAATTCAGATCTGTTATTCCCCAAGGGAAATCTTATATATATGTTTCTAATGTAATGCGAATTAATAACATCGAAATATTGCTCACGCTGTAATATGGTTTTAAAACCACAATAGATTTCGTAACGGTTGCTGTCAGAGTTTTGAAGAGCAGTTTTGCTTAGCACCCACGTCTCCTTTTCTCTTTTGACCATTTCTTTGAGCGTTTGCTACGCCATGTTGGAAAATCTGGTTTCAGGTAATGCACAAAGTCTAAGCCAACAAGAAACACACCGAACTTAAGCTTGAACAAAAGAGAGGAAATCGACATGGTTCACCACACACCATTAGATTTGCTGTACAGAGGGCTACATTCAACAACCGTTTACATGCAAATAAATGTACTTTTTCTGTGTCTTCTATTTCATTAGTACCTAAAATCTCCGACGCATACAATCGTATTGGTACAATCTGGTCATCAAAGAGCTGAAAAATTATTTTTGGGTCGGTACAATTGCTCTTTCACGTTGTTCTAAATATGTATACAACACATTTCTTTGTAATCATGTCTTCGACAGATAATTTGCGGCTCAGGCGAGTAGTGAAGTTGAGACCAAGGTATTTGTGAACTTCTACTATTTCAACATCTTGAGTTCCATAATTTCATTTTTCATTTTTTGACAAATGCACCTCCCCCCCCCCCCCCCCCCAGACACACACACACCCTCTCACTTTCTGAACACTGTCATTTTTGCTTTACTGAGGTTCATTTCAGTCCAAGTTCTGCAATGTTATAAATAAGTTGTTTAGCTGTGTTTGAAGGGCACTCGGGCTGGCCGAAAACAAAGCAATATCATCAAACAAGATTAACAAAAACAACTCAATAGTGTCAGGTCTATGCTGGAAGCGATGTTTACCATTATTGATTATACCAGCAGCTTATTCGTTAACAATGAAGGAAAAAAATGTTGGGGAAGCCAATCGTTAACAATAAAGGAAAAAGGGTTGGAGAAGCCAAACAGCCCTGCTTAAGTCCTAAAAGGCATTTACGATGGTCAGTGTAAGTCAAATTGTCTTTTACGCACAATTTAACGGAGTTGTACATTGCTTGGAGTGCTGAAAGCATTCTACCAATAATCCCGATCTTAATTAATAAAATATTCTAAAGCACATGTCTCTTGCCTGTGTCAAACGATTTCTGAAAGTTGATAAAACCTACACAAATCTTTCTGTTCAGAACGAGATGTTTCTGAACTAAAGCATGTAATGTGAAAATAGGTTCGATTGTTGAATTTTTTTTGCGAAAACCAACCTGACTCAGATATAACATGTCTGTATTCGACCAATCTGTCACCTCTTATCTAATATAGGAGTAAACAATTACTGAGGTAAGACGAAAGAGCAAGACAAGACAACGTAATGATCAGGATTGTTAATGTCTCCCTTTTTTTATGGATTGGAAATAATTATGATAGCTTTCGACCATTCACTGGGATACGTACCTTTAGAAAACAATGGATTAAATACTTTGTCAAAAAAGAGATAATCGTGTCCTGTGACACTTTTAAAACTTTATTCATTAACCCATCAGATCCTGGTGCTTTTCCTGACTTAGCATGTTCCATAACTTCTGTTATTTCTGTTCTGTTATTATCAATATCTAGGCAATCAAAATGTCATCAGCTTTGTTTCTTTCTGGCTAAAAGATGTCCGATCGTGTTGTTCAGCACTGTCATTTAAAAGTTTAGAAAAGTGAAGAGACCAGTCTTCTTTTATTATGCTATTTTTGAGTCTTTTTTTTTTTTTTTTTTTTGTCATTTCTTTATTCTTTCCGAAATGCCTGCGAATATTGTCAACAGTTGACAAGTCTACCTACAACTTCCCCTTTGAATTTTTTTTCCTTGATTCTGAGAGTAGTTTTTGTACTTCACCTCTTCTGTACATACGATTGTCTATTTTCTAGTTTTTTTTTTTTTTTTTTTAAAGATTCTTCATGCTTTCCTTGCGTTCTTCTTTGACAGCCGACAATCTTTATCGAACCAGGTGTTACTTTGTTCAGAAGTGGGCACATAAACGTTTAAGACTAATGGGACAAATCCACGCAGTCATACAAATTGCGGCATCTTTAATCGCACGCGCAAAAGTGTCCAAAGCACTATCGATTGACTCTTCAGTCTGAGCTGTGGCTTCAGTCATACAGTCTGAAAATGCAGAACAGGTTTCAACGAGTGTATGTACTTCATAGCAGTTTCATATTATTGTCATATCATAAGAACAAGGGGGGGGGGGGGGGGGGGGGGGGGGGGGGGGGGTCTGTCACATAAGCTATTTGCATCATTTTCTGAAAGCATATGATTTACTGTGAGCACAAGGGGCATGTGTACTGGCTCAACTCTCTCTTCTACTACGAAATCTGTACATTGTGAAGCAAAGTCCGGAGAAGCAACAAAGTAATCGTTTACACTTGCGCCTCTATTAGAAACAAAAAGTAAACCGCTTTGATAAATCAGGGTAACAGCATAATTAACCAGGGTAACAGAAGCCGTTTACGATCAAAACCTCATAACAGGCACACGAATCTCAGAGATGTCTACCGAAGGGATTAAGAACCAAGTCTTCTGACTGAGGTTTATCAACAAACAATGCAGAGTTGTCGTTTAACATGTTTTCAGGTGGAGTCTGAAACACATCACAATAGGGTTGAAGGTTGGCTGTTCTGCTGTTAGAATGTCCGCATAGTAGTAAAGAGAGCGACACTAAATTGTTCAAGCACATCTGCAATACACTGCTCTATTTCAGAAAATGACATTTATGTTGCACAACATTATAGACGGAGAGTCTATGGGTTGTCAAGTCGCCTGCAGCCTGAATTTCTTTCTACTCCAGCGCTGTACGTCCCTTTGTCAAGACGTCCATCTTATTTCGCCAAAGCAAGAATTTGACAATCATTGGGCGGGGCTAAGGTATAGGATGACGGTTGGCAGCCATGATGCAAAGTATGGTTTTTGACCCACTCTCTGCGCACGCACAATGTCATCCACCAACCATCTTTTTTTTTTTCCTAGCAGAGCATCCTTCAGAGAATCCACCACTTTAATGGCAAGATGTCATCCACCGACCATGTTTTTTCTGGCACAGTATCCTTCAGAGAATCCATCACTTGGGCGACACAAGACTCTAATGTTTCATCAAGAGCTTCTACGAGACCGAAATAAACGGTGGTAGTCTTGGCGGGAAAATGCTCCTAACTTATCCAATCCCTCTTCGTTCCGTAGTCCGACAGATCTCCTGCAGATCTTCAACGGAGTCTGCCGTATCCTCCTGTTTCTCTGCCAGCTGTTCGCAGGTTTTCTCCAGGCAAGTGGTGCCGTCCTGTAGGTCTGCCATGTCACAGGCAATGTCCTGTAGCGACGAAAGCACGGAGTTCATGTCAGCACGCAGAGTGCCAAGCTGTGACGACAACGTTTTCGTTGACAGCCGGTTGAACGAGGATTTGCTGGATGTCAGTCAGAGTGAGGGGTGGGGGTGGTGTACTCTCCCGATCACACACACCAGCAACAATAACTTCGCATTGAGAGGAAGGAGACAGCATGGTAGTTGTAGTTTGTGCAAACGCTTGATTGAAATGCAGGCGAAACAGTTTACGGTCCGCCAACACGATTGCACGTGCAACTTAAGTATACACCTTTCTTTCACGTTCACACAGCAGCCAGCGATGGTGGAGAAAAATAGAACACAGATAAAACAGAGAAAATTTGGAGTCAGTCAAAGACAAACTTATTATCGTTCGATTCACCGAAGGTTCACGAACACGATGATAATAATTGCATAGTTCTAATAAGTATTTTGCCAAAATAATTAGGAATTTTGAATGATATTGTCACCGCTCCTCAAAAGTTGTGTTGCCAGCAGCGTGAACTCAAACTCACCCCTTTGAAGAGAGAGAGAGAGAGAGAGAGAGAGAGAGATCAGACCAGGAGACACACAGACACATAGACATACACAGAGAAATAATCTATCAAGAATGTATGGCTTTACGATCATTCAGACCTTAAGAAATCATTGACAATGAGAGAGAGAGAGAGGTCTTCTGAGGCAGATTTGAAGCTTCTAATCATCTTCGCAATATTCTTCAATGCGTGTTGTGGACAATTGTTCAGACCCATTTTGCCTTCCGTGTTTCTAGTTTTGTCAGCAATGTGGTGGACTGTCGCTGTAAGGAGAGAGTGCAGACCCAAGTAGAGAGCGGGCCCTGACACACGTATTAACCATGGAAAGAAGCAGCGCTTTAATATGAGAGAATTCAAAAAGCAAGTTTTCTTCCTGCACTCGTTGCAAGTTTACACTCTTTTCTCACCAGGGTGGAAGTAGGTCGAGAGTCCGTGATGGTCACAACCGTTGAAGACTCTGGTGCCTTCGTCAACTGAGATTCTTCATGGGTTTTGCTCTGCCACAGAAGCATTACAAGTCGATTTACAAGTCATCCAGTCACATTCTCGACAGATTTTCATCTAACTGATACACAGCTTATCAAAGCGACTAACTTGCACGTGTCGCCTTGGCGTCCCTAACCACTACATACACTCACAGAAATAGACACTTCAAAGTTCTGATTGCGATTCGCTAATTTTTTTTTTCCCCCAAAGTAGCGTTTTCTTTTTTCAATGAAGTCACATCCGGATCTAACTGTAGTCGTTGTTTACGATAGTCCTTTTAACGATATTTCGGAAAGTTTATTTCACAACAACCAGATCAAATGTCGTCCTTGTAATCATGAGCTTGAAACAGAAAAACATGGATGGCAATCTAGATTACCGAAGGGAGAAAGAAATACGTAGAGACTACAACAATACTGAGCCGGGTAATGAAGTTCATTTTGTATTTGATTGTCTCCGAAAAGCAACTTTTCATCATCAAGCTCTACCCAAACAACATCTGAAAAACACGCAGTATTCTGTCTCTGTATTCTGGTCCTTAAAAAATGTCCGCTGTTCATCAATCAAAAAATGTCCGCTGAATTTATCCATGTTTCATCAAAATAAGCATAATACTTTGATTTTCTCTTCAAAAAAAAAAAAAAAAAAATCAGGAAAGATCTATCAGCTTCGCGTTCAATATTCTTCAACGCGTGTTGTGGACAATCTTTCAGACCCAATTTGCCTTCTGTTTTTTGTTTGTTTTTTTTGTTGTTTTTTTTCAGGATTGTCAGCAGTTGAGTGGAATGTCGCTGTAAAAAAGAGAGTGCGGACCTCAATAAAGAGTATGCGCACTGACACACGTATCAATCATGGAAAGAAACAGGGCGCCGTTAACATGAGAGGGTTACAAAAAAAAAATAGGTAAGTCTTCTTCCTGCGTTCATTGGAGGTTGACCCCCTTTCTCACCAGTGCAGTAGCAGTAGGTCTGGAATCCGTGAAGGTCACAACCGTTGTCGACTCTGGGGCCTTCGTCAGCTGAGATT
>JADBJO010004272.1:60000-62500 GCA_016801955.1 Conus betulinus | reverse complement strand
TTGTACACACACACACACACACACACACACACACACACACACACACACACACATACACACACACACACACGCACAAACACACACACTTTTAAAAACCAATAAAAGAGAATACATACTAGTTGGTCACACACGCACGCACGCACGCACGCACGCACGCACGCACGCACGCACGCACGCACACACACACACACACACACACACACACACACACACACACACACACACATACGCACACGCACAAACACACACACTTTTAAAAACCAATAAAAGAGAGAATACATACTAGGCTGGTCACACACGCACGCACGCACGCACGCACGCACGCACGCACGCACGCACGCACACACACACACACACACACACACACACACACACACACACACACAGACTGACACGCACACACGCGTGTGCTCTCATGCATGCATGGATACAAAAAGAAAAAAAAATTCTTCCTCCCTTTAAGTTATGTGTCTGACAGTACTACACCAACACAAATATATGCAAATACACGCAAAGCTAAAATGCCAGCCAACCAGTCACCCAGCCAGCCACACACACACACACACACACACACACACACATTGTTTTGATCTTTCATGATTTTCTTTTGCTTCTTAGGTGGCACCTTGGTTAGTTTTTTGAAAACTCAACAAACATACTATGGTATTGCACACCAGCCTTTTTCTGGTATAGCATTCTTCTTAAAACCGAAAAGGCAGAGGAGTCAAATACCACTTTCCGCGGTCACTGAGGATGAAACAATCAGGTTTCGAAATACCGGTATCTGACCAGGAGTTATATGTTACTGAGCTTTCCTCCCCATTGGAGATGGTCTCCTGCTTTGGAGACTATAAGCTTGCTGAAGGTTCATTTTGAGAAGCATTCATTTATTCCCCATTCACCCACTCAAGCACATACTGTTAGTTAGGCAGAATCATCTACCACTGCAGATATGAAGGCTTATCACCCCCTATTTCTATAATCTGGGACATAAGAGCAAGCTTTGTTTTATAATTCAATATTTCTTGCAGTCATTGCAACACCTAGCTGCTCTGTAAGTTGCTGGAATGGTGCTCGGTACTTATCCTTGGAATTTATTGTTTCATTATATATATATATATATATATATATATATATGTATATATATATGTATATATATACATACATTTAAACACAGATATAGACATAGATAGATATGAATTGAAACACATTGTATAGCATGTAAGCATATAGTGTTGACAAACACACACACACACACACACACACACATACACACTCACACACACAGACACGCACACGCACATACACACACGCATATACACGCAAGCACGTATGCACACACACACACACACACACACACACACACACACACACACACACACACATTTGTAACCCCACACTCATAGACTGGCATATTAGCAGAGAGAGAGAGAGAGAGAGAGAGAGAGAGAGAGAGAGGCGGAGGTAAGGAATAGCACTACAAGTACAATTAAAAAAAAACAAAAAAACTAAAAGCTACCAGCCGCCGTGGCGAAGTGGTTAGCGTCGCGGACTCCCGGCTGGGAGGTCACGGGTTCGATTCCCATCAGAGTCATGTGGGATTTTTCTACCCCCCGACCGGCTCCTACCCAGAGTTGAGTTGAGTTGCATATGTTAGATCAGAACAGGCGCCACTGAACACCACCGAAGTCACTCGGCAGCAGTGCAGTATCTGCTCCGGTGGGTTGCCTCTTGACGACTTGACATTGACTGCTCTCTGTGGATTGCCAGTGCCGGGGCTGCGGCGGGGCCTACCAGGCTGTGGCTGTGGATGGGGTGTCGGAATGAGCGGCGTGGGTGCACTGCTCTGAGGTGGTGCAGAGGTTGTGACAGCAAAAGAAAAAAAAAGTTGAGTTTGCTGCGGACTCAGCTGGGTAGACTGGGACCACACAGTCCAGTTTCATACACTTAATGGATGCGTTTCTGAGAGTGTTGCTCAAATTTCCTGACCAACACTGCAGGTGCCTGTAACTCTCGGGCCTGGTTGACGCCGGGATATATTATGAAAGGAAGCATAGAGTACAGTCCTGTCGTGTAGTCTCAGACCGAAATGGAAATCCGTAGCATCATCTTAATCATCCTCATTCTCATCGATCAGCATATAAAAAAATGTCTCAAATTCTGTGGCCCTTCATGCCCTGCTTTCATGGTGACCTCAATTTCGATGTCCTCTCCATGTCTGTGGCCTTGGTTTGGTTCCATCAGGGTCACCGGTATCGGCGAGTCCATGGGGGCTGTCGTTGGACGGACGTGGTGGCGCCCTCCGGAAGGACAGCTCACTCTCGCCGGCTCGGCGATTAAGCAATTATTGCCATCAGTAGGGGGCTTAGTAGGTGGTGTCCTGCGTATGTTAGATCAGAACAGGCGCCACTGAACACCACCGAAGTCACTCGGCAGCAGTGCAGTGTATCCTCCGGTGGGTTGCCTCTTGACGATTTGACATTGACTGCTCCCTGTGGAT
>JADBJO010004272.1:52500-55000 GCA_016801955.1 Conus betulinus | reverse complement strand
AGTAATGAGAGGAAGAGAGAGACAAAGACAAAGCAACAGAGAGAGAGCGAGCGAGCGAGCGAGCGAGCGAGAGAGAGAGAGAGAGAGAGAGAGAGAGAGAGAGAGAGAGAGAGAGAGAGAGAGAGAGAGAGGTTTAATTCACAAACGTCTAAAGCCCCATCTGAAGGGAAACATTCAAAACTAACAGAAAATTTTTCACCCACAAAAAGCAGACTAGAGTAAATGATGATTACCAGCTATAATCCCTGGCAGGAACATATCTTGCTCTTGAACCATAAAGTACAAGGCTACACAAAAGAGTTTGAACTTCATCCTCTACACTGGATCCACACATAGTCATGTCATCTTTCTTATACCTATGACTACGCACTGATATGTCAGAGATGACGAATCTCAAGTTTGTTAAAGCACATTTCATAGGTATGTTATATCATCTTTTCTCCATACGGTTCTTGCCAGATGATTCATTTTAAATTGTCTGTACATCAAGAATATGTGACTACTTTGGATATGACAATGCCAATCTTTCATCTTAAGTCTATCATGCGTCTGGGTGGTGATCCCTTACATCACCCAGACATGTACTAGTCAATTCTGAAAAGCATCAGTCTGTTGACTGTAAAGAGTTCAAAAAGGAAATCGTCTTCCAGCACGATTTGGGGTTCACACTCTTTCTCACCAAAGGTTGGATGACCGATCCCAGGTCTGGACCAGCTGTAGCCGAAGGCCCTGGACGGTCAACCATCTGGACCCCTGGGTGATCTGCCTTTGCAGCCTTGGCTTCTGTGTCTGTCAACACACACACACACACACACACACACACACACACACACACGTACACGTACATACAGTGACAGAGAGGGAGGGTGGGAAACTTGCGCGTCTGTGCACTCATACGTTTCTTGGTTAGTTGGTTAGTATTCTCTCTCCCCCTCACCTACCATGGGTAAGGCAGGGCAGGGGGATGATGTTATGGGGGGGGCAAAAACACTTCAAGTGCAAGGAAAATATGCTGTGTTACTTACAGAGGGAAGCAGGGCAAAGAAACGGGGGAGAAACGAGGGGTGGGGAATGGCGGGAGAGATGAAGAGGAGACGATGTTGTCCAAGGCGGATGGTGGTAGGAAGGGGAAACTACTGAACCAAAGACACTCCTCTCTCTCTCTCTCTCTCTCTCTCTCTCTCTCTCTCTCTCTCTCTCTGTACATTTTATATACATGACAAAGTGCCCTTGCTTCCTCCCTCCCTCTCTCCCCCTCCCTCCCTCTCTCTCTCTCTCTCTCTCTCTCTCTCTCTCTCTCTATCTATGTCTCTCTGAAATGGTAGCTGGATGATTTGAAAGAACTTCATCTCTTACCTCTGGGTTATTCATCAGTGCTTGCTGTTGTTCGTATTCCTGTCCCAATGCCTAAGAACACGATAATAGAGCGCATTCATAGTAAACCATCACGTACGCATATACAGAAGTTTACAAATGTCAAAGACAGTATCATTGAGATTTGGGTCATTTTGCCAGAAAGAAGGTACTGAGAGAGAGAGAGAGAGAGAGAGAGAGAGAGAGAGAGAGAGAGAGAGAGAGAGAGAGAGAGAGAGCAACAACGACATTTAATTCACAAAAGGACTGAAGCTCCATCTGAAGGGGAAACGTCCAAAACTAACGGAACATTTTCCACGCACCTGGTGTGAACAAACAATCAAAAGTTATAACAATAAAAAAAACACTTGTGGTATTTTTATGAATTACAATGGATTTATATTACACTGTTCCACCATATACACGCCTGAACAGATTTACAGGCAAAGCAATCATCAAAACATTCATTTCTTAATGACAAAAGTTAGAATAAACGAAATAATGATGACCAGCTATACTACCTGGCAGAAAAACATTTTGTTCTTCAACCATACAGTACTAGACTACACAAAAAAAGTGAAGTGAACTTCATAGCCTACACTGGATCTACACACAGGGCACAAGAAAGTCATGTCATCTTCCTTATACATTTAACTACACACTGACATGTCTGAGATGACTAATCTAAACTGTTTTAAATCACATAATATAAATGTGTGCATATCTATTTCTCTGTACAGTTCTTGCCAGATGATTCATTTTAAATTGTCTGTACATCAAGAAAATGTCACTACTTTCGATATGACAATGCCAGTCTTGCCATCTTAAGTCTATCATGCGTCTGGGCGATGACCCCTTACATCACCCAGACGTGTACTGGTCAACTCTGAAAAGCATCAATCTGTTGACAGTAAAGGGTTCAAAAAGGAAATCGTATTCCAGCACGATTTGGGGTTCACACTCTTTCTCACCGAAGGTTGGATGACTGATCCCAGGTCTGGACCAGCTGTAGCCGAAGGCCCTGGACGGTCAACCATCTGGACCCCTTCGGCAATCTGCTGTTGGAACCTTAGTTTCTGTGTCTAGTGGCACACACACACACACACACACACACACACACACACACACACACACACACACACACACA
>JADBJO010004272.1:30000-45000 GCA_016801955.1 Conus betulinus | reverse complement strand
TCGGCTAGAGACCAAGCTCTAAGCGCTTTACAAACAACACTCGTTTACACACAGCGGGCTGCCTACCTGGGTAGTGCCGACTGAAGAGCTAGCTGCCAGCTGGCGCTTCATTCAGTCGTTTCCCGTGTCATCCAGTCAATATCGTTCAATATCGTTCACTCAGTTTCCTTACTTCCTTCATTCTTTCCATTTCTCACGCAGGGTGCATGCTATGTGTAACGTGTCATATATCCATACCAACGGCCAAACTGGCCTTCTCTTCCGAAAGTTGGTGATGGGATTTTACGTGTGTGCAAGATGTTATGCGTGCATTCACACACGGAACCTCGGTTTATAGTCTCATTCGAAATACTGTATGGGAAATGGAGTCAGAACCAATGTTAACTCCGAGGGAAAAATCCCCCTGTACCGAAACGCCCCAGCGGACATTCGAACCCGCAACCCCAGGATCACCAAGATTATGAGTTCGGCACTCTACCAACTGAGCTATTCCGGCTCCATATATACAGAGATGGAAACTCGCACATGTGCGCTCTCATACCCTCCGTATTTGGTTGGTTAGCATTCTCTCTCCCCCTCAGATTTCACGGGTAAGGTGGGGCAGTGGGGGAGGCAAAAACACTAAGCGCAAGGAAAATATGCTGTATTACTTACAAAGGGATGCGAAATACACAATGGAGGGGAGTGGGGGGGGGGGGGGGGGGGGGGGGGGAGGTCAGAAGTGGGTTGGAGGAGGGACGAAGAGAAAGCAAGGGTAGTTCCGATGGAAGGGGGGCAGTTACTGAAACCAAGGACGCTCGTCTCTAGGTAGGCAAATGTCAAACTAAATATGCTACATTCACAAATGTCAACTGTTCAGAAAAACAAAGGGAGAATCAAAGTATAATGTCTTCAAGGCCGACTTGATCTTGACTGTACTATGTCTGATGAGCTTTGTTTAGAGAAGCTTGATACATTCAAGCCACTGAATTAGCATTCCACCATCACCCCCATCATGATCACTCATTCTCTCTCTCTCTAAGTGGGGATGGTAGATTAATTATTCTTCTTTTTCTTCTTCTTCTTCTTCTTCTTCTTCTCTCTCTCTCTCTCTCTCTCTCTCTCTCTCTCTCTCTCTGTACATATCATATACATGACATAGTACACACTTTGTCTCTCTCTCTCTGTCTCTCTCTCTCTCTCTGTGTGAATTATCTCTCTCTCTCTCTCTCTCTCTCTCTCTCTCTCTCTAACTCTCTCCTTCTCTCTCTCTTGAACTCTATTGTACCTGAATGGTGTGAAAGCACGCTCAGGAACCTCCTGTGGTGTGGATAAAGCTTCGGTGACACTTGCCACAAGTTACGTAACTTTGTGAATTTAACTTTTGTCCTTTTTCATATTCGTTATCCTTTTTCATTGAGCATTGTTGGATTTGGTGTGTAAGTGTGTTGTATCACACTTATTTGTATTTTTGACTTGCTTGTTTCTCATATTCATTATCCTTTTGAATTGAAGATAGTTGTTGTGTGTGTATACCATACGGACACATTGAGTTTGTATTCAAGTGTATCCTTGCTATATTTTTTTTTAGTTGCACAAATGGTGCAATCATCTTCAAAGTGGCCACAGGAAGACGGACTACGTATTGGACATCTTAATATAAACCATACAAAACAAGTTACAGGAGGTTCCCACTATACTGTACAATCAAGATAAACCCTTCCATATATTTGCTTCACAGAATCAAGACTTTCAGATAATGTCCCTGATGCCGCTGTCTTAATCTCTGGCTACAATATTGTACGCAGAGATCCCACCGAATCTAAAATCTACAGGCATATTACTTTACGTTCATGAAACATTAAATGCCCAACGTTTGTATGATCTTGAAAGTTTTGGAATTGAAGCAGTTTGGTTAGTAATCAAATTAAAGAAAACAAAACCCATCAAAATAGGATTTGTGTATCGAAACCCAGCCGAAAATGCTGGTTGGATGGACAAGTTTACAGCCATGATGGATGCAGCATCGCTTGATGCCACAGAATTAATACTTTTAGGTGATTTCAACATTGATCTATTGAAGGGCCAAACATCATGGTCAGATAGGACTACCTCATACAACTTATCCCAAATTATAGACATGCCAACCAGAGTAACACTCACTAGCAAAACATTAATTGACCACATCTATCTTTCTGAACCACAAAACGTCATTGAGAAATGTGTGCCTTTGAATGGATGCAGCGACCACTTTCCAGTATGCATTACGTGGAAAGAAGTGGAATCAAAATTCCTAAAACTGGCCACAAACACATCACTTACAGATCTTTTGGACACTTCCACGAAGATACCTTTCTTACTGATCTCACGAATTCCCCCTTTTATTAATGTTTATAATTACACTGATCCAGAGAAAGCGCTAGAGTACTGGCTACACACGTTTAATTCTGTTTATGACAAGCATGCGCCATTCAAAACGCGTCGAGTTAAACATAGTGCACAACCAAAGTGTGGATGACTGATGAAATACAAGCTGCTTGTTTCTTACGCGACGATCTGCTTGAAGCAGAAGGGAAGTCGATGGATTTAAAAGGCAACGTAATAAAGTCAATTCACTCAAAAGGACAGCAAAAAATGAAATTTTTTCGTGAACTTGTAGCCAACAAACAAAATTCGAAGTCCATATGGCAAGCAATAAATGAACTTACGAATAATAAAACTTCACAGTCAAAGACAAGTCCCATTACCAGCATAACACCAAATGAACTCAACCAACACTTTACAACAGTTGCAGAACACATTGTCAAAGAAAAGAATACTGACTCAAATGAATTACAAACAAAAAAAAATTTGTAATGCTAAGAACATTCGTTCAGCAAAACCTGTTCCGCCTATGACAGTTAGTGATGTTTGCCAAGCCTTATGCCAGTTAAGCAGACAGGAAGCCGCGGACTGGACGGGATTGATGGAAAAATACTGAAACTATCAGCACCTGTTATATGTGAAACTCTTACCTACATTTACAATTTATGCATTGATAAATGTCACTTTCCCGCTCAGTTCAAAGTTGCAAAAGTAATACCCATTTTCAAATCTGGAGACAAATCTGAGCCCATCGAACTACAGACCAATATCCATTTTGCCAGTTCTGTCCAAGCCCTTGGAAAAAACACATAAATAAAAACATCTTTGTCACCATTTTGACTCCTCCAACCTACTAAATAAAATCAATCAGGATTCAGGAAAAATCATTCTTGTCATACAGCGCTTACAAACCTAGTAGATCAATGGCTAGCCAGTGTTAATGAGAATAAATATTGTGGCGCACTGTTTGTTGATTTTGCAAAGGCTTTTGATGTAATTGACCACAAACTGTTATGCAGGAAGCTTTTATCATATGGTATAACAGGAAATACCTTACAACTGATAACATCTTTCCTAGAAGACCGTCAACAAATCGTTTGTGTCAACAACAACTTATCAGAGAAGCTACCTATCCAACATGGCGTACCTCAGGGTTCTGTGTTAGGTCCGTTGCTGTTCTCGGTTTATATAAATGATCTCCCTCTTTATATTGAGGATTCATGTGAACTCTTTTGTGATGATACCACTGTCCATACAAGTAACTCCAGCTTGGAAGCTGTTTTCACTTCATTACAGAAGAATGCTAATATCTTAGTAATTGGTGCAATGTGAATCACATGTCATTGAATCCTAACAAAACAAAAAAATAATGCTGATAACAACACAGGCAGAGAAGACAAAACATAACCACACAGCTTCCATCTGTTTTTATCAATAATCAGGAAATTGAAGTGGTGGATAGCCATCGAGTTCTAGGAGTATATGTTGATAATAATCTTTCTTGGTCTTATCACCTTCGCAGTTTATGTAAATCAATATCCAGACAAACATATCAGCTGTGCAGGATTAAGCATTTCTTAAACCTTCATGCCAGGAAATTGTTCCTACACGCACATGTTCTCTCTTCAATCAATTATTGTTCAACACTATTTGATTCTGCTAGTGCTAATGCCATGAAACCTCTTACGAGTGTCTACAAAAGAGCGCTTAAAGCAGTCCTATTAAAATCATCTAGTCTTAGTGAAGGGGATTATACTAAAGCGGGGGCTCTTCCCATAAAAGAAATGTTCGCTGTCAACAAATGTCTGCTAATGCAAAAAATTGCATCGGGTTTAGCACCTCAAACTCTTCAGTCTAAATTTAGCATAAACCCTAGGGATTCAACCAAATTCCAGGTTCCCACACCTAGAATAGATCTATTTAAATCAGGCTTAACTTACTCAGGTAGCGTGGCTTGGAATTCACTTCCACTACATCTCCGATGTACTCAAATTACAGAATCCTTCAGGGAAAAAACTAATTACACATTTCACAGCAGCAGACCATTGCTATTAGGAACAAAATACACATACCAGGGCACACCCTCTGTTTTGCTGCATATTAAACTGATACGCCGTTTCCTTTCCACTGATGTTTTAAAACCAGATAATGATAAATGAGAGATATGGTTACTATCGGTTTTTATTAATGATTGAAATTATATCATGATGAATGACTGTTGTGGTCGCTGGTTTATTGGTGCATTGTCATTAATTGATTGATGTCTTAATACTTTGATTTCTTCGAGCACTATAACTGCAAGGTGATAAATGTGTGTCCGGATTACTGTTGATCATATTGATGTATTGCTCTTTATTCAAATTTATAGTAATGTTTAGCATGCGATATTTTGGATAGAAAAATGGAATTATCTCTCTCTCTCTCTCTCTCTCTCTCTCTCTCTCTCTCTCTCTCTCTCTCTCTCTCTCTCTCTCTCTCTCTCTCTCTCTCTCTCGTTAATCATGGCTGCGTTTCGATGGATTGTCGCTTATTACTAATTATAGTCTTGGGTAGTGTATGAATGGTCAGGAAGAAACACAAAAAAGATGGAAGGGGAAGGTAAGTTATAATGGCATCTCTCTCTCTCTCTCTCTCTCTCTCTCTCTCTCTCTCTCTCTCTCTCACACACACTCACACACACACACACACACACACACACACACACACACACACACACACACACACACACACACACACACACACACGCACACACACACACGCGCACACACACACACACACACACACACACACACACACACACACACACACACACATCATGAAAAATAAGTGTTATGATTTATTGATGCTAGGCATTCATTGCTGCTTACTGATAACTGATTGTAGTACCGTTCGTTCTCGTTTTGCCTTATAACCACATAAAAATGTTGATATTATTGATGCATTGTAGTTGTCTAATTATTATCCTTAGCAGTTTGTTGTATGTTATTATTATTTTATATATATATTATATATTATATATTTTTTTTTTTTTTTTTTTTACAAAAGGAATGCAACTCTCTCTCTCTCTCTCTCTCTCTCTCTCTCTCTCTCTCTCTCTCTCTCTCTCTCTCTCTCTCTCTCTCTCTCTCTCTCTCTCTCTCTTCCCTCGATAAGAGGATCACTTATTCCATATTTGTGTGTGTAGACTCCTTTCTTCTTTGTAATCTTTATTCTAGTTTGTTGTTTCATTCGTTTCTCTCTCTTTTTTTTTTTCCTTAAAAGTCATCTACGCCTTAACTATAATGGATGAACTTTTTAATGTTATTGGAAATAAAGATTATCATCATCATCATCTCTCTCTCTGGGATGGTAGATAAAAATTTTACAAAGAGTTTTAATTCTTCTTCTTCTTCTTCTTCATCTCTCTCTCTCTCTCTCTCTCTCTCTCTCTCTCTCTCTCTCTCTCTCTCTCTCTCTCTCTCTCTCTCTCTCTCTCTCTACTCTCTGTGGGATGGTATGTAGATGATTCGAAAGAACTTCATCGCTTACCGCTGGTTTACCCATCAGTGCTCGCTGTTGTTCGTATTCCTGTTCCAAGGCCTATAAAACAGAATGATTTAGAGCGTTCAGAGTAAGCCAACACGGTGGTGTAGACAGAAAATCACAAATATCAAAGACAGCATCAGAAAAAAAATTGGGGTTATTTTACCAAAGAGAGAGAGAGAGGGGGGAGAGAGAGAGAGAGGAGGGGGGGAGAGAGAGAGAGAGAGAGAGAGAGAGAGAGAGAGAGAGAGAGAGAGAGAGAGAGAGAGAGAGAGAGAGAGAGAGAGAGAGAGAGATATATATTTCATTCAAAAAAGGCAAAAGCCCCATTTGAAGGGGAAACATGCAAAACTTAGAGAACAATTTCAACGCACTTCGGTATGAGAATAGTATGAAACTATAGGAATAGTAATTAATGACTGGTGTTTATATTAATTACAATAGCATTATATCATATCGGTCCACCGTTTAAACGACTTGTACAGATAAATATAGAAACATTATTCATAACACCTTCATTTCTTGACGACAAAAATAAGACTAAACTAAATAATAATGACCAGCTATATTGTTTGGCTGGAATATATTTGCTTTCTATTATAATGTACTGGGCAATGTAGCAGAAGGTGGACTTCATCCGCTACACCGGATCCACTCATAGGACACAGCAAAGTCATGGTATCTTTCCTATACCTTTGACTATGCACTGATATGTCAGAGACACCTAATCTAAACTTTGTTAAAGCACATTTTATAGTCTTGTTCATGTCCACTCCTCTTGTGCGGTTCTGAGAGATGATTCATTTCAAATTGTCTGTGCATAAAGAATATGTCACAACTTTCGATGTGACAGTCCCAATCTTGCCATCTGCAGTCTGCCATGCGTTGCTTGAAACAAAAAAAAAAAAAAAAAAAAAACTTAGGGCACAGCCCACACCTTTCACTTAACCAAACAAACAAACCACCATAACTACATAAACATTTTCAAATGTTCGTTGGCCAAGTTGCTTTACCTTTCGCATCTAAATCGTACAATGTTTTGTATGCTTGAGCAGGTAGACTGTCATCATGCATCTAAATCACTTCGAGCCAGGGTTTAATATACTTGAAATACAGATACATTTACATGGGAAATCTTCCAAGACCAACATAGACCAAATCATTCGGGCTTCGTCTGTCCACACACAAAACTCATTTTGTAGCCAAAAAGCGCAGTTGTTCAGTTTCACGACCTGTATCAAAGGCCCAAATCTCTGCACCTGGACTATCTGCTGAACTTGTGAAGAAAAAGAAACACCCGAAGGTGCTGGGGAGGACCCAGAGAAGCACTGCCTTCACCTGCCCTAGACTGGACTATTGGCTGAACTTGTGCATCAAACAACTTTGAAAAATAACTCAGCTGAAGTATTTTCAAACTTGTACAAAACACTGAACACACTCGTAACAGCGCGTTTGCCCCTGTTCACAAAGTTTTGACATGTAAAAATAAAGAGTATCTCACACAACTGTAAAGCTTAGCATTAATGCTATTTCTAGTAAGAATTGGCCATAACAGTTTGCTGGAAATTAAATAAAAATTATTTCTAAAAATCATCAAACGCAACATATAATATCATTTTTTTTGTTATAAGCAAGTTGTTTTGGGACAGCAGCTAACAGAGTAAATACGTGATCTATTGTGCTGTAATCGTTTTTTTGAAGCCAGCTTGATATTCACTTGTAATATTACTTAGATCCACTCTGTTAGTCTTTTCACTCATTATAGAACCGATCAGTTTACTTGCTACACATTACAATGAAATTCCCCTTAATTGTTTGGCTCATTTACATCCCCCTTTTTTATACAAAGGAAGAACGATCGACACTGTCCAGTTGTCAGGATAGATCCCCTTATCAAACAAAACAAAATAATTCTACAAGAAAATTTATAGCATTGTCCCCTAAATGCTGAAAAAAAAAATCACCCAAAGTCCTAAATGTTTTAGAAAATCACCCATAAGTCTGTCAGGCCCTGCAGCCAGTTTTCAACTTTTTTTCATTGCTGATAATACCTCATTTGAGTTTAACTTTTGTTAATTGAAACTGTATTTGGTTTTCAAACTCAGCTACACAGTTTTCTACTGTTCAAAGACTTGAGCATGGGCCTCGTAGCAGACTGCAACAGCTGGAGAAACACTCTCCAGAAACAGCTGCAGAAGGGCGAAGATAAACTGACAGCTACTTCAATAGGAAAGCGAGCCCGTAGAAAGGGGATGACAGCCCCAAACCAGTCAGCATACAGATGTGACCATTGTGACAGAGACTGCCACTTTCGTATCGGTCACTACAGCCACAGGCGGCGACGCTGTTCAGGGAGAGCAGACAGCCCGGCAGATATAGATCTTAAGTCGGATATACTCTATCCATGGTCAGCTATGACCGACGGAGGCCTACGAACACCTCCTGTTTTGTGATGGACCAATCGAAATACTCTGTGCACTCTTCACCTTCTGATAACTGTTTGAAATAAGCGACAGAATCAATAATAATAACTTTTTCCCCAAAGTTTTCTTAAAGTGCTTGTGCCATTTATGCATGTGATATTATTTTGATTCCGCAGTTCCTTGTTACTCCAAACTTAACGTTTTCCGCAGACTCCTGCTGTTTATCGATAGACCTAATTACTTTTTGAAATTATGAAACGTCATATGCCTTTTTCTTTCTAGGTTGTAAATTATTGTTTTTTCTTCTGCTGACACAGTATATATGACGGAATGTAACGTTCAGCATTCTGTCACACGTTCTCAATAACTTTCTTACGTTCTGTCTTGTTGTTTTACATTCGGCATCAAAACCAGTTATTCTGTTGGCTTCTGAAACCGACGCAGATTCTGTGGTTCACAGAGACCATAGCACACTACAGAGCATCACTGAACATTTCGAGTGCGACATTCACATTCACATCTAACATGCCTGATGCATTCATCAGTCACTTGTGGACATCGTCTAAACTCATAAGACTACAACAATCAATCGCATATTCATTTCTGCCACAAATTGTTTCACAGAGAGAGAGAGAGAGAGAGAGAGAGAGAGAGAGAGAGAGAGAGAGAGAGAGAGAGAGAGAGAGAGAGAGAGAGAGAAAGCTACTCTGACAAACCAGCAGATGGAAATATGGATATCTGGAAGTATATAGATATGTGCAAACGAAAAAAAGCGCGATGACAATGCAACGTAGCTTCTGCCCGAACTCCGAATTCTTTCACATTCAATATACTTTAGACTTTCCCTAAAAGCACCGTTTACTAAATTGCTGGGTCATCCTGTGTGTACATAAAATAAATTATTAAAGTTTAAAATATGTACTCGTGTCATGTAATAAGACTTCCCTCTCGAACGTTCAGAAGGGGAGGGATAGTGGCTTCAGTCCCACAACCAGAAAAGTTAGAGATATAATCTAACTCTCGGAATTTACCACGTCTCATTCATACGATTGGATATCCAGTTTTGTAAGATATCGTGCCACTGTCAATCGCCTCGTCACCAATATCCTCGCCGACGATTGAACACGCATTCAAGCTTAATTACAGTACAACTCCTGGCAACTCTCTTCCTAAACTCTTTCCGAAGCCAACAACATATTCTGTGCCTATGACGCTCCATACCCCACCCCCCCCCATCCCCCCACCCCCCCACCCCTCCTGCTAGAAACCGTGACGTCCGTTTCACTGAATATGGTAACGCATTTGCCGTTCAGCTGAAAAAATGCACCCTATTGCTGGGACGATTCGTCATCTCTTTTCCACGCCGACACACACTATCATTCTGGTTTTGCGCATACATCTGTTCTAAGTCAGACAAACATGATTTATGTATACCATAATGTCCCAGATGTCATCTTGATGAACTAGAAACACAGGAGCTGGACGTCAAGATCAACATTTTCTTCTTTTTTTTTTTTTCATCGCACTATTTTGCGTTCAGTCATTTACACAGAACGTATTGATAAGGAATGAAAATCACCATGGACATACGGTATGCTGCATTTCTTTTATTACACCAATATAATTCACAAAGACTGTCCAAAAAATGTTACAATACAAACTGGACTGCCATCATGCAACCGATCAGCTGTCTGCGCTCTGGATGATGATGGTGTGACATGCCTATCGGAAATCCAAGGAAACACACGTTGTACGGGAAATTTCTTTGACGGAGACAGATATAGAGTTTGGCTTTGGAACACGAAATGACAGTACTCAAAGCTTCGGAAATCGTGTTGTACGAACCATTCTACAAACGTTTCACTGGTTAACCGCCAAAGCATCCATCGATTACAAATTGTTTACACTATACCATTTCTTTTCCTCTCACCCTGACTCTCAACAGACCTTTCTCTTCTTTCTTTCTTTCTTTCTTTTTCTTTCTCTTTCTCTCTTTCTTTCATCCTTGGTTAGGACTTAAAGTTTTAGCACCAATGGCAAGAATTTTGCCTGTGGGACCCTTTTAATCCGAAAGTTGAAAGTAGCCACATTCTTTCTCGGGAGATGAAGTCTAAACACGACACCAGTAGTTAAAAGCCTTCTGGCCGTGGTTCCAGTGAACCGCCAGAGGCCTGCCGTGTCTAAGGTACAGCATGATGAAATGCGGAGCTTTTCCTTCTACCGCAGCCTTTAATCGTCACTGAACTAAATCAGGAACCCATTTACTGCTGGGTGGACAGAGGATCTTCAACCAGATGAAATCCAACGACGAGCGGTTCGGGTTCACGACCGTCGGCTCCGCAGACAAACGCTCCAGCCATGTGACCATAGGCACTTCTAGTACGCATGTGTTTGACCTTGGTATTACTAATCCCAACAGCCAACTTTAGCATACACTTCTTGGAAAAATAAAATGAAAGTTAATGTGCGTGTAATTTTTTTTTTTAAAGTTTTGTTTTATTTGTGTGTGTGTGTGTGTGTGTGTGTGTGTGTGTGTGGGGTGGGTGGGTGTGCGCGCGCGCGCGCGCGCGCGTGCGCGCGTGTGTGTGTGTTGACGCAACAGTCTCATGCAAAGAATTAGGAGAAGAGTGAACTGTGCCCGGATTTTCACTTCAAAGAGAAAATCTCTACCGATCCGGCTGTTTCGTACGGAAGTCGAACCCCAGATCTTCCTCCAGTTTACCTGTCCTTTTCCTCTACATTGTAAAATACAATTCTTTGAGCGATTTCTTTTCGTTTACAGCCCCTTCAGTCTGGAAGTGTTTTTTTTTTTTTTTATCACACGAAAGTAGCTGACAATATGCACATCGGCTAGGCATTCAAGAAGTTTACATATATAATATATTTCAAACCTATTGTGCTAAAATCTTGTGTTCTGTTCATTTTTTTAAAAATGTTTATTACTCGTTTCATATATTTTGACTAATCCGTCCTTGTGTGTGTGGTGTGTGTGTGTGTGTGTGTGTGTGTGTGTGTGTGTGTGTGTGTATGCGCGCGCGCGCGCGTGCGTTTTCTTCTTTAAATAGTTTTTCTTCCAAGTCCTCCGAATCTTAAACAGGTTTTTTTGGTGTGTGGCACTAGCGGCCGTACACAAGAAGCAGTTTTATGCCGATTGCGCACAGGCCACTCCGTTTAACACGCACTCATATCTTTTAAAAAGAGGGGGGAAAAGCACCGTGGTGATTTTGCCTTTCATGTGATGTATAACTCACTATTTAACAGTCTTATAAGGTGCAGCGACGTACATGACGTCAGACATACACAGTTTCCGGCAGAAGCCATGAAGACATTGTTCGGAAGATGTTATGCGTGCGTTCACACACGAAACCTTCGTTGATAGTCTCATACGAAGGTTAAATGAGGGTGAATGGTGAAAAAGACAGAAGGGGTGACAGAGAGAAAGGCAGGGGGATAATGAGGAAAAAATACACGGGGGTGGGGGAGGGGGTGTGTGATTAGGATAAAGACAGGGGGAGTAATAGGGGAAATGCAGAAGAGGTGCAGAGTAAAAAATGAAAGATGATGAAAGAAAACCACGTGAAGTATGAGGGGGAAAACAGCAGGGGTAGGGAGGGAAAAAAAAAAAAAAAAAAAGACGACAGGAGAGCCGAAGGAGACAAACAGACAGGAGGGGGCGAAGGCGGAAAAGAGCGGAAAAGTGAAGGAAGAAAGAAACAGGAGCAGTAGAGGAAAGATAGGAAAGATGATGGCAGAAAAGATAGGAGGAGTAACGGAAGGAAAGGGAAAGGGAAGGGGGGGGAAGGGGAGGGGGGGGGGTGATGGAGGGAAAAAACAGGGGGGTAGTGAAGGAACATGCAGGAGGAGGATGGGATTACAGAGAGGATGGAGAAGAGATAAAAGTGCATGTGGGCAAATAAAAGGGGTAATCAAAAGGGACAGGCGAGAGCAATAACAGGAGGAGGACAAATGGGTTGCTAGAGTAAAAACTGTTGATGGAGGAAAGACAGTTGGCGATGGAGGAAAAAGACGAGAGGGGTGATGGAGGGAAAGACGAGAGGGGTGATGGAGGGAAAGACGAGAGGGATGGAAAGACAGGAAGGTGATAAAGGAAAAGACAGGAGGAGTGTTGAAGAGAAAAAAGACAGGGAGGGTGACAGCAGGAAAGACAGGAGCGGTAGCAAGGGAAAAAACAAAAGAGCTGATAGAGGAAAAGATAGAACGGGGAAGGGCGGGGGGGGGGGGGGGGTTCGAAGTTCGAAGGAAGAAAAGACAGGAAGAATAATGGAAGGAAAGACAGGAGTGATGATGTGGGGAACACAGGTTAGCTTGGGGAAAAGACAGAAGGGATACGGAGAAAAGACAGAAGGGGTGATGTAAGAAAAGACAGAAGGGGTGATGGGCAAAAAAAACAAAAAAAACGAAGAGATGATTGAGGGACAGACAGGAGAGAGCGATGGAGAAATGACAGGATGGGGTCGACGGAGAAAAAGGCAAAGGAGATGACGAGCGAAAGACAGAGGAGAGGGTGAAGAAAAAAAAAAATATAGGAGCGTGATGGAGGAAAGACAGAAGTGGTGACAGAAGAAATACAGGAGGAGGAGGAGGATGGAGGAAAAGACGAGAAGGGTGGTGAAGGAAAAGACAGGAGCGGTGAAGACAGGGAACAGCAAGACATGAGGGTGATGGATGGAGGAAGGACAACGTTGGGGAAGACAGGAAGGTGACAGCTGGAAAGACAAGACAGTTGATGAAGAAGAAACAAGAGGGTTGGACAATTCAGTAGTGTGGGAAAACAAGTGCATTCCGACATTATTATAATGGCTTGGCAAAGATTTAAACAAAAAAGAAGACGGAGGCGGAAGGCGGTAGGGGAGAGGGAACGGAAGAAAATGAGAACCAACACAATCAGAGACATAAAATTTAAATGCTAAACCCTTAACATTCTGCATATGGGAACCATAGCAATCCACGTTGAAGACAGACTCATTCATGTTGCCTGCTACGAGGCCTTTCGTCCGCTGGATCGGACTCATCAGGGAGGCACGCATCAAGAGGGGTTTGAAAGGAAAGTCAGAAAGGCTTAAAAAGAAAGCAAATGCAGGAGAGGTGAAGGAGGAAAAGACAATAGGTAGGGAAAAAAATGAGGGGGGCATGGATTTTATCATGATAGACAAAACTGGACATAATCCTACAATTGGTTTCGCTCGTTAAAAATATGAGAGGGGGGCATGGATTCTATCATGATAGACAAACTGGACATAATTCCTACAATTGGTTTCGCTCGTTAATAATGTGAGGGGGGGGGGGGGGGGCGGCATGGATTCTATCATGATAGACTAAAACTGGACACAATTCCTACAATTGGTTTTGCTCGTTACTTTTTTTTTTCGGGGGCTTAGTCACGTAAATATTAGTCAAACTCCTATCGGATTTCATCATCATCATCATCATCATCATCATCATCATCATTATCATCATCATCATCATCATCATTATCAGCAGCAGCAGCAGCATTGTCGTCGTCGTCGTCGTCCTCCTCCTCCTCCTCTCCTCCTCCTCCTCGTCGTCGTCCTCCTCGTCGTCGTCATCGTCGTCGTCGTCGTCGTCGTCATCATCATTACCATCATCAACCGCTTTTTATCATCGTCGTCGTTGCCGTCGTCAGTCAGTCAGTCAGTCAGTCATCACTGTCAGGGCGATGCTCACCATCCTCAATGAACTCAAACCCTCTGTGTGACTATTTTCCTTACCGCCATTGCCGATTCCGAGAGCGGTGGATGGTTGTGGCCTGTTAGCTTCACGGCGGTCCGAGCCTCGCCATAGCCAGTGCTCTGGAGCAGCACCCATCCTTCACAGCCCTCCAGCACGCACAGCCAATGCAGGTGCTTGCTGGCCCAAGAGAGGCTGCGGTACGCATAGCCATCCACAACCAGAACAGGCACTAAGCCAGGCGCTGTGAAGATTCGCATCATTGGTGTCTTGCTCTTGTCTGTGACGATTCTTTGCAGAAACCCACTGACACACACATATACACACACACACAGACACACAGACTTCGTCAGCAACACCTCGAAAGTTTCCTTGCTGGGGACAACTGGAGAGATTGGTGAGAGGGGAGCGGGGCCCACACACCATAAACGTAGCCACTTTGTGTGGAGTGAGGAGTTGTCAACGAGGCGTTCAACGTGACCCATTGCTTCTTCGTCGGTTGGGAGAGAGCGACGACGGTGATGATACAGTGTTCAAAGTGGTTGTGCCAGAATAATTTCACACGTTTCTCCATCATTCCCCCCCCCCCCCCCCCCCCCCCCCGGTCCCCCCTGTCTCTGTCTGTGTCTGTCTGTCTGTCTGTCTGTCTGTCTGTCTGTCTCTCTCTCTCTCTCTCTCTCTCTCTCTCTCTCTCTCATCGTACCTTACCTCTCCATTTCCTACCCTTCTACCTTCCCAGCATACACACACACACACCACACACACACACACACACACACACACACACACACACACACACACACACACACACACACGCACGCACGCACGCACGCACGCACGCATGCATGCACGTACACTCACACGTGCTCAGGCACACACGCACACACGCACGCACGCACTCGCACACGTGCATATACACACATACGCGCGCACGCATGCGCATACGCACAAATACAGAGAGAGAGAGAGACAGACAGAGAGAGAGAGAGACAGAGAGAGAGAG
>JADBJO010004272.1:20000-25000 GCA_016801955.1 Conus betulinus | reverse complement strand
TGGTGTTCAAATAGAATGTTTGAAAATGCTACACCTATCACCGCTTCCATTAATTCTATACTGCCAGTGGGCCTATCCGTACGCTCACCTAATTTCGGAAACTCGATAGGAAACACGCGTGATATTGTACTGGGTACGGATGTCAACAACGAGATGAGTTTGTTTACATGGTTTTATAGTTTATTTCTTTATGTATAATGTTCAGTCTGTTCATGCTCATTTTCTTTGATTGTCAGGATCTTGCGGCTTTCGTATTAAGTTGACATGCACGTTATGTAAACCCACCTGAATTTTACATTATGGCCCCTGGTTTTAGGTCATTTACTTTGCTCTGAGTGAAGTCTAGCTGAGCTTCATGTAATACATCATAAAAGACGTGACAACGGAAGATAGAATATCTGTTTGGATTTTGGTGGATGCTTGTACATCTGTGTATAAGAATGTGGTAAAAACACAAAAAAAAGCCATGTGATTTTTTTCTGCACACTTGGTCACAAGTAGGTTCTAGAGGCTCAATCCTTCTCCGCTATCCAGGTTTCTCTTCCATGATTATTTGCCGATTGACACGCACAGCCTTCGTTTCTTTGAAATACCACTCCGCAGACACAGCATGTAATTAATGTATTGTCTTTTTTTTTTGTCTTTTTTTTTTTTTTTTTTCTTTTTTTTCTTTTTTTTTTTTTCTGTCCCAAACTCTGCGCCACCTCAGAGGCAGTGTACCCACGCCGCTCATTCCGACACCCCCGTCCACAGCCACAGCCCGGTCGGCCCCGCCGCAGACCCGGCACCGGAAATCCACAGGGAGCAGTCAGTGTCAAGTCGTCAAGAAGCAACCCACCGGAGGAGACACTGCACTGCTGCCCAGTCACTTCGGTGGTGTTTAGTGGTGACTGTTCTGATCTAACATACGCAGGACACCACCTACTAAGCCCCCTACTGACGACAATAATTGCTTAGTCGCGGAGCCGGCGTGAGTGAACTCTCCCTCAGGAGGGCGCCACCACGTCCGTCCAGCGACAGCCACCATGGACTCGCCGATACCGGTGACCCAGACGGAGCCAAACCAAGGCCACAGACGTGGAGAGAACATCGAAATTGAGGTCACCTTGAGAGCAGGGCATGAAGGAACACTGAATCTGAGACCTTTTTTATGCTGATCGATGAAAATGAGGAGGATTAAGATGATGCCAAGGATTTCCATTTCGGTCTGAGACTACATGACAGGGCTGTACTCTACGTTTCCTTTCATAATATATCCCGGGGTCAACCAGGCCCGAAAGATACAGGCACCTGCAGTGTTGGTCAGGAAATTTGAGCAGCACTCTCAGAAAACGCATCCATTAAGTGGATGAAACTCGACTGTGTGGTCCCTGTCTTCCCAACTGAGTCCGCAGCAAACTCAACTCAGGGTAAAAGCCGGTCGGGGCAGAAAAGTCCCGCATGATTCCGATGGGAATCGAACCCGCGACCTCCCAGCCAGGAGTCCGTGACGCTAACTACTTCGCCACGGCGGCTGATTTTAATGTATTGTCTTTACTTTGAAGTGTCAAATGTTACTTATCAAATGACGACAAAAAGGATGCCAGTCCTGACAGAACATGCCATTGTGGAGAGATTATAAACGCATCTGCTGATTCCGGTGAGCCAAAGTCAAAACCAGTCGAAAACATTTAGATGTTTGTAATCAGTAACAGTTATAACGACGTGAAATCGAGAAATAGATGTAATGAAATTACGGAGTTCGGTTTTCGACGAAATGAAATTTCAGTAAATTACATGTTCTGAAACGAACAAAAACCCTTTCAAGAACTTAAAACTACAGAAAGATAAAACTACTCATTTAGTTACTCACACATGTGTAAATTGCATCTTGAAAATATTGTCAATTATCTATTTCATAAAAAAGTTTGGCTCGAGCGAGTAGGTGATTTCGACTAAAGGATTGCTTTCGTCTTTTAATCAAATATACGAGATACTTACGTTGCGAGTTTATCCTGTCACCTAACGTATCGGTAGTATCAGATGTCATTAAACAGAACAGGGAGTTTATCTTGAAACTGAAATTTGTGTCACACATGCTCTGAACCATGTAGTATGTCGGGATGAGTTTCAAGCCATTTTGTAAAGTTAGCTGCATACGATTTTCTTCGTTTTTCTGCCCAGGTGTTAAAGGTATACATGAAAGGGTTAATTGCGGCGTTTATTTGGGAGTATAAATATAGCCAGGGCAACGTTCGCTTCTCCTGGAATTGGAATATCAGTCAGTGCTAACATTCCGCACAGTCCAATGGGAAACCAGCACAGGAAATCTGTTACTGCAACACTGATCAACCGTCGTGCTATGGTCATGTCACGTGACACTTTCGTCGTGTTGCTTTGTAAGGCGTTTCTCTGCACTGACCAGTAGATGATGGCTTGGCCAGAAGAAATGAGTAAGAATAATGTGAAATTTAAAACAATGACTACACCAAAAGAATACAATCTTCCTTTAAACTCCTGTCTAGTCACTGGCAGTGGAATGCAGATACCTGTCTGGCTATAGAACTCCCAGTGAGCGGTCACTGGCAGTAAAGGCAAAACAGCCAGAAAGCAGCCAACAAACCACGTTGACAGACAAGCCAGTGCTGCTGATGTTCTTTCAAACCGCAAAGTGCTGAACGGAAAACGAAGAACAATAAAACGGTCCACAGTGATGAGACAGATGACCAGCGCTGACACCTCACTGGACAACAGGGACAGAAAACCAGCCACCTTACAGGTCACACTGCTTTTTTTCCCACGTGTCATCATAATGGAGATATCTGCCACGGTACCGTTCATCAGCCACTCCAATCATTAGCTATGTAGACTCCCATCAGGAAGTCAGCCATGGTCAGGTTGATGACGAAAACACCAAAGCCACCGGAAGAAGTCATGGACCTGGCAATCAAACGTGCACAGAAACAAAAGACATTGCCAGTGAGAGCCAGACAGGCGATGAGCCATAGAAACCCTCGGTAGGTCCAGGACTGTAACAAATCTTCACATGAAGAAATTTCATCCTTGGGGCATGGCAAGATGAGTCATCGAGGTGGTTGGGAAGGATTTCATTGCAACACAGTTTATAGTTATCTGTATGTATGACAGATAAGTGAAATAGATTTTTGAAGATATCATTTGGAAACTTTTCCACCGGGCTGTTATCCATATATAATTTACTCAGTGCAGGCAAGTATTGAAATCCAACTGAACTTATTGTGTGTATGGAGGTGAAAGTCAAGTTCAGTTTCAGGATAGCAGGAAACGCTGAAAAGACTTTAGTATCCAGCAGGGTCAGCTTGGTGAAGGACAGGTCAATCTGGGTCAGGGCATTTTGCGTGGGCAAAGTGGAGGGATCAGGGTGCAGCTGGGTGAGAGGATTGTTGGCCAGAGATAATTTGTGTACGTTTTTGAAACCAACGAAGGACGTCATATTGACCAGCCGCAGCTTATTTTGTGAGAGGTCAAGTACCTTCAGATTAAGCAAACTAATTACAGGTAAAATTGTCAACGAACAGTGTGCAAGAACGAGATGAATGAGATAGGCGGTGTCCGTCATATCAGAAAGCGTCATGCCAGAACCTGTGGCGTCCAAATAGCGGAGTGCTGAGGACTGTGCTACAGAAAAAGGGCTGATGGCAAAGAAAAGAGTGACCTGACACTGACAGCCTGCAGGACAGGTCATGTCACACAATAATTCATCATCACGCTGCGGACAGTGCGACCAACCATCACAAAGGTCATCGCTGTGAACACAGATCTGTGAAGCTCTGCACCTGAACAGTCCGGGGCAAGTTGCTTCTTCACATCCTTCTTCGTCCTGGTGATCGATACAATCGTACATCCCATTGCATCGTGTGTAGACAGGCAGGCAGTCGTCGTGGTCTCCAGGACAACGGTAGTGGCTGTCAGGGCAGGAGTCACTGAGATTCATCGGGGTGGAAAAAAAACTGACTGTGACCGTCAAAATCAATCAGAACCGGAGATAGAAGGCGCGTTTTAAGACGTAGCGTTGCAAACGCATTACAATGTTCTTCATCTGCCTGGTCAGAACAGTGTGGCATTAGGTCACACACTTTGCCGTAGGACACACACTGATGATCGGAGCAGGTGAATGCGTCAATACATGTTGGATGGTCACAGAACGATTCATCACTGTTATCCTGACAGTCAGAAAGGAAGTCACAGACCAGGCTGAATGCTATGGTGCTGAGCTGATCGTCACATACAAATGTGGGGTGAAGGCCTGCGAGGGAAAACCAATCAGTATGTGACTGTGGATCTGGAAGATGGCAAGAGCTATGCTCTGCATGTAGACTGGATCCATGTAAGAAAATGGTGTACGTCACATGACCATCACTGCACGTTGCCATGTGTTGTTGTCTCTTGAACAGTGTGCTGGTTAAGGTAACTGACTGTGAATGAGGATGAGGCTTCTCTGTCTTGTTTACTTTAATTTTACATAGTGTTCCATCGTCTAGAGTGTATATATAATTGTGTACGTCACATGATTGTAATTTTGACTCCTGACACGAGGCCAGAACTAAGCACTTTTTTTCGTGCGTATATAGATTTTCTGTTTGTTAGTAATAGAATGGTGAAAGACAACTATGTTCTTATTAGTGATACTGTGTGTGTACATAGTATTCCTGACAGTATCCCTGTAACACAAGCCAGCCGATGTTCGTTCCAGCACCTTGGGGTGAACATGGCTAGTACTAAGAAGCCTGTCACACCAGTCTAGCAAGCACCGTGGGAGACTGAGGCTGCCTCCAAAGGAACTGCAAAACTCCTCGGATCTTCTGTTTACATCTTTTTGGTCACTTTCATATGCACGCAAGACCACTGGCAGCTTGTAACACCGGTGACAGAACGCTATCAAACCCTGACAGTCTGGACTGCTGAAGGGACAGTGCTCTGTTCATCCTGCCCACCTTCACACTCTGTCTTCAGGTTACACGCAAAATGGAGCTCGAAATCAG
>JADBJO010004272.1:0-7500 GCA_016801955.1 Conus betulinus | reverse complement strand
GTGGACGTACCTCAAACCAACAGTAATTAAGAAAACATTCGTTGGTACTTTAAGAAAAAAAAGGATATATTAGAATTACAGTAAGCCAAAATATCATCATTGTTCTAATAATAATTTTAAATGTAATTTTTAAAAAAATCCTATACATCCCATCTGGAGTCATTTTAGATTTTTCATAATACAATACAATTTATCATACTTCCCCCTCCTCCGCCCGCTCCTCCCCTCCCTATAGAGCATATAGATGTGCGAGCGCACAAACTCCCCCCCCCCCCCCCCCCCCCAATTTATGATCATTTCGTTCCTGCCCCCCAGTCCTTCCCCTACCTACACGCTTTCACCCGCTTTCCTCTCCCCTCTTCTTACTCTGCTCCACTTATTCCGGGGTCGCATGTATGTGGTCAGCCTACTTTAAAATAGTACTCTAGTTGTGACTTACTTTACAAATATATTACCTTACTTACTCATGCACATAGTTTGATATTTGCAAGAACTACATCTAGGTGAGATGAATTAGTTGAAATGTTCATAGACAATTGAATCTGCGACATGTTACTGAAAATCGGTATTCCACCTCCACCCCCACCCCCCACCCCCCCACCCCCCCCTCTCTCTCTCTCTCTCTCTCTCTCTCTCTCTCTCTCTCTCTCTCTCTCTCTCAAAGTCTTATTATTATTGTGTCCATCTTTAAGCAAAGACTATTTGATTGCCATTTACAGGATATTGATTCTAAATTTATGGCGAAAGAAAGATTCAGATTCTGTTCTTCGTTCAGGCAATTATGTGATGTCCCGACATATCTATTCACTGTTAAAAACCCTGCTCTCAGAAAACATTTGTCAAGAGTCAGACTCGGTGTCTCGCAGTTGAAACCCCACCGATATAGATATTCTAAAAGGAAGGAAAATACTAGCTGTCGTTTTGCCCTAATTCTGAAGAATCAGAATTACAGTTTATATTGGTTTGTACTTACTATAAAGCTATCCGAGAAATGTATATCCCACCCGAATATTGTTCCCACCCAAATGCGTTTAAATTTAAGCCTTTTGCTTTCTGATACAAGAATGTGTATGTCTCTTGCCCTGTATCTATCTAAAGCATTTACTGTCAGAAATCAATCTTTATATGATGTTTAATGATCAATTTTTGCAGACTTATGAGCATGCTACTTTTCGTCATCCTTCCTCCAACCCCCACCACCCCATCCCACCCCCGATCCCTACCCCACCCCCCGCCCTGTCCTATCCCTTCCCCCTTTTTCGCGATTAAAGACGGTATCGATTAACTTTATTCATCTTATGTACAATATTATGATACGATTTCCCTGTGTTACCCCCCCCCCCCCCCCCCCCCCCCCCCCCCCCCCCCCCCCCATGTGTTTTTTGGGGTGTATGCATGCGAACAGTTGGTGTTTTGGGGCGTACGTAGGTATGTATAATGCAAATAGGCCTAGCTAAATAAAAAAAAAAAAAATAAATAATAAAAATCACATAACTGAATCAAAACTTTGAAAGAAAACACCAAATAAGCAACTAACACCGAGATGGGGAAAATAACATAAGTAAAGTAAATGTCCAATTGGGCTCTTAATCAGTCCTTGAACAACTTCAAAAATGTTTGATTCGTTAGAGATGACGTCTTCAAAGACTGACATCAACGGTTCAGTGTTCAACAACCAAGCAGGTAAATAGGATTTCATTCTATCGCACAAAAAAGTAGATGGAGCGGAGTGATTTGCTGGCCACAAACTCAAGTCACATGTTTACAGAAATTGGTTTTACTCTTGGTAGAGATTCTTTATACCTGTTTTATTGTCTGATATCTTGTTAAATAATACCCCCCCCCCCCCCCCCCCCCCCCCCCCCCCCCCCTTTTTTTTTTTTTTTTGTTTTTTTTTTGTTTTTGGTGCCTTTTCCCTTATTTAAGATAGAATTCCAGGATACGTCTTTTAAAAGACTAACTGTCATGTAAGGATAAAGGAATGCATATCTTTGTTAAATTAGTTTCAGTGATAGCAGCCTTTTTGGCTAATTGGTCTACCCTTTCATTCACAGATAACCACAGTGAGATGGAGCCCAACAAAAAGTCGACGTAAGAACCACGTAAATGCAAAAAATGAATGAAGTGGTAGATTTCTGATATGAGTTCTACTCTCACACTTGTATTTGAAAATTTTAGAGCTTGTAGGACTGATTTTGAGTCAACACAAAGTAGTATTTGAAATGCAGGAAATCGAAAATCAAGAAGAAAGTTTAATGCCATAACAATGGCACAAGTTCCGCAGTAAATATGGAAATATTCTTACCAAGGTGGTAACCTTTCTCTATTTTTAAGGATGGAATTACGAATGCTGAACCAGACAAATGATTGTCTAGTACAGAACCATCTGTATAGATTTTAAGGTGATTTATATAAGTTTCATTATATGTGACTTAACATACGTTGTCAGAAACGGTCCATCACTTTTTTGTTAAACTTGTATAGTCTATGTCATAATTTGCTCTACTAAGTTCCCAGTCCGAGATAGTGCTAAAAGACACCGAGAAGCTATGTTTTGAGATGCAGTGCCTGCTTTTGTAATAAGTCAGCTGTGTATGAGGTTATCGATTTTAGAGAATCCAATTTTTTGTGCCCGTGTAGGAAAAATTATTTCTGATTTTAATTCAGTTTTACTGGTATTAAGATTTTGTAGTGTATGACTTCTTAAAATGTATTTTGCAGATGCAAGTTTCATATTTTCTTCAAAAGGCAATATTCCGATCTCCATATAAGTTCTTAAAGTTGATGTATGAACCGGGACACCAAGAGCTATCTTGTAAGCTTTACTATCGATTCTCTGCAACTTTTTAATTAAATATTTTGGGGCTGAAAAAATCTCTCCTAGGCACAGGATAATTTTGATCGTACAAGCGCAGTAGCTAAGTGTGTTAATACTTTACTGTCTTTACCCCATGATTGTTGACTCACATTTGCAAGAAATTTAAAGTTTTCTTAGCTTTTGTTAGAATAGTTTGTATGTGATAATTCCAGCTTAATTTAGAAGTTAAATTTACTCCTAAAAATTTTACAACTTTCTTATATTCAAGGCACAATCCATCTTTTTTAAATGAAGACAGAAGATTAGGATCATAACCAGTATTGAACAGAACCGTATGTGATTTTTCAGCTGAAAGGGCCAATCCATTTTCGGTCATGTACTTACTAATTTTATCCAGTCCATTTTGATATATCTTTTTAATATAGTCGATTGATCTAACTGGTGTGTGACGTTTTAAAATAACTTTCATCCATATACAGTTATCATCCGCATATTGTGCTAGTTCAATATTTTCTTTTTTTTTATATAAAGATTTAGGAAGATCGTGGATCAAAATGTTAATCAGGATAGGAGCTATCACAGCTTCTTGCGGGATCATCTGGATATGTCTTTCATTAGAATATACATTTCCTACCTTCGTCTGTATTGTTCTATCACTTAAAAAGGTTTTTAAGTAATTGTACATACACCCCGAGAGACCTATTAACTTCAATGTGTTCAGAAGTTTTGAATGCCAGACTTGGTCATATGCCTTTCTAATATCAAAAAACGTGGCAAGTACTTTTTTTCTACGTGCAAACTGATGTTTAACCTGTGTTGTAATTTTTACAAGATGGCCAACTGTAGATCTACCCTTTGTAAAGCCAGCCTGTTGTATTGGTATTATATATTTTTTTTTCCCCAGTGATGTTCAAGTCTTTTTAGAATATTTTTTTTTTTTTTTCCATACGTTTTCCCACATGTGAAGTGAGAGCAACTGGCCTGTAGTTATTTTTGTCTGATTTTGACTTTGCCCTCTTTAGGGATAGGGGTTACGATTGATTTTTTTCCACAAAGATGGTTGAAGCCCTTCAGACCAACATTTCTGAAAAAATAAGTTCAGAAACATTGTGAAATTAACTTGCAAATGCTTTATCATTTCATTGGAAATCGCATCTGGTCCCACTAATTTTCTTTTCGAACCTATAGAGAAAATTGCATCCTTTACTTCTTGAAATGTAAGGGGAGCGTTTATATGGTAACTGTTATTGGGACCTTTTTCATGCCTTTCCTTATCCTCCATTTTCTCTCTGTATATCTTTTGCTTTTCTGTCAGGCCCTCCCTGTTGCTATTTTTTTGCAAAAATATTTGCAAATGCTTCAGCCTTTACAAATTTGAGGAAAACTCATATTTTCTAATGTTATGGGATATTCAGGAAGACTGATTCCATTTTTTTTTTTGTCTTTTAATTTCTTTCCATGTTTTCTGAAGATCTTTGTGGTTATGTACTTCATTTTCACAGAAATTTGACCAATATTGCTCCTTGACTTTTTTCGATTACTCTGTTACTAAGATTTTTTGCTCTGTTTTTTTCAGCAATTTTGTCAGGATCTTTCTTATCTTTTAAATATATTTCATAGGCTTGCATCTTTTTTACTCTTGCTTCGTCACCAAGCAGCATTCCACCATACATTGCCTGCATATTTGTTTGATGCGTCAGAATTGCACCTTGGTATTGAGAGATCAGCTGCATGTAAAACAATATCAACAAAATTCGCGTAGCTTGTGTCAATTTTATCAGACATTATCTCTTCACAAATGTAAGTTGAGAGTATGTTTTCAAATTATATCACAAACAGCTTTATTATAATTATATTTTGGGATCTTATCTTAAGCGCAGTTTCGAACGGATTGTTTACCCTAATGGTAATAAATATCGGCAAATGATCACTATCAAGAGGATCTTTGAAGGTAGACCACTCACAGCTAGGAGCTATGGCAGGCGATATAAGTGTTAAATCAATTGCTGTTGCTCGATGGTGTGAAATATCAGGTATTCTTGTTACACTGCCATCATTTAACAGACTCAATGAAGAGTCTGCTACATTTCCAACAAAACGATTGTGTGTTACTATTTCGCATTCATTATCCCAAAACGGGGCACGTGAGTTAAAATCACCTGCTATTAACCATTTTCATCATGCTGGTTCGGTATAGCGCGAAGCATTCTATGTTTTCATTGTCAGAACCTTTGGCAATTAAATGGAAACAACGTTTAATGTAAACAATTCGTTGAGTTTCAGTTTTGCTGCACATACATTAATGGTTTTAACATTCTTTGAAAAGGGTGGCTCTATTTCAAAATGTTCAACTTTTTCTTGAATGTATAGTGCGGTACTAACCCTCCTTGTTTCGTTGTTAGTTTGGAGTATTGGAGGGTAATAAAAGTTTTGTAATTTTGGAATTTTTTGTTCAGTTGCATTTAAAGACTGTAATATTAACACTTGATACGAATGATCTGAGAGATGTTGAATCAGTTTGTGAATATTTGTTGATATTGATCTGCAGTTCCATTGCAATATTTTCAAATTCGAATGTTTCGTCATGCTCTCTGAAGAATGGAAAATGTATTGTCCTAAATAGAAAAAAAAAAATAAATAAATAAATAAACAGCAACTTTTTATAATATTAAAAATGGCATATAACAAAGATAACAAACTGTGTCAATTAGCCAACCAATTTAATGGTATTCTAAGTAATAAAGAATTAATTTATGGGATTGATGTTCTTATGATAATGAGGTTAATTACAAAATAATGAGATCACAAGTTGGCACCTTGTTCAAAACAAAACTAACAGTCAAAAAGGTGCTGGAATTTTGCAAAAAATCATTCCACCCTCTCTCAAAAAGAAATCCCAAGAAAATGGATCAGCAATCACACAGCACAGCAAATCCGTTCATCCATGAATTGGGAGCGAAACAACAGGTCGTCGTAGTACATGGGGAAGGGTCTGGGTGGGTGGTGCTGGAACCTGGTTGCTTTCTTGGGCTTCCTCCAGAACAGGTCTCTCACGTGGCGCCCGATGTAGCTACCATCTTACTGGCTCCGAGGAAAGACCATCCTGAAGATGTCGCGGGCTGGTTGTAGATTAGAATGCCCCACGAAACCAATGTTGTTGAAATCAGCTAGCTGTTGAAATGACGAAAGCTTGAACAGTTCTGCTTTGATGTTCATATCTTTGTTTCTGGTAGGGCACACTTTGTTGACCACTAATTTGAGATCCGAATGACTCTTTAACAATTGCTTTAATGTTCACAACAAAGCCTCTACAGCAGTCTTCAGGGGACTTCTTTTTCAGGTCATTTATTGCTGTGTGGTTCGTATTTCATGGGTTTTGTAGAATCACTTTCAGCCTTGAACATTATTGGAAGCTCCTCTGTTACATACGCCGTTTTGGATGTTGCTCTGAAGCAGTACGAATTTCCCAACCTCTTGCTATCGATTTTGTTGGCTATGGAATCATGTAGAAACAAAACCCGTGGCAGATCTGATTTTACGCTCTTCTTGGAAGGTTTTTGTTCTTTTGATATTTTTTTTTTCCCCATGACGTAAGTGGTCGGTCTTTGCTTTTCCGTCATCAGTTCTTTTTTCTTCAGTTTTCTTTCTACCTTCGTCGCATTTCTTTCCTTCTTTCAGTGGATTCTGTTTAGCTGCCTTTTTGTCTAGGATGTTAGAAGGTGAGGGCTGTGTAGAGGACGATAACGATGTCCCAGCCTTCGTAGCTTCGGCAAAAGACGCGTGTGGTTGTACTTCGGTTTCAGTCTTCGTTTCCGCGTTCCGAAACGATACTTTTTTTTTTTTACTCTCTTGATTAAAGTATCTTTTTATCGGTTCAGTTTGCGACTGAATAGTGTATTCTAACTTAGACACATTTAGTGTTGATAAGTTTTTTTCCAGGAACGTGATTTTACTTACGGCTTCTTCGTTTTCTTCTTTTTTTTTGCCATCTTGATTGACTCTGTTTGCGGTTTTTTTTTTTTTTCGGGCCCGTCCAAACCGTCGTTGCCGACTGGAAAAGAACTTTTCCTTGCAGAGGATGACCTCGTCCTTCTGGGGCTGTCTGTTTGGTTTTTCTCATAAGAATGTTCTTTAGCCGTCTTACTCATTAGGTTATTGCTTCTGGCTCTAGTCATCTTCTCAGAGATTTTTGCTAAATACTCAGCAGCTTTTAACCTAGTGGTTGACTGTCGCCCCCCATCTTGTGTGTGCATGCGCGCGTGCGTGTTTCTGCGTGAGTGTGTTGTGTTGCGCGCGCGCGCGCATGTGTGTGTGTGTGTGTGTGTGTGTGTGTGTGTGTGTGTGTGTGTGTGTGTGCGTGCGTGCGTGCGTGCGTGCGTGTGTGTGTGTGTGTGTGTGTGTGTGTGTGTGTGTTGGGGTGTATTTTGGGGTGTGAATGTATTTCTGTGTGTGGGTGTTGTGTGAGTGTTGGGAGAAGTGGGGTGGGGATGGTTATGGAGTCAATACGGGTGCAATGTTTAACACTAGATCCCTTTTGTCAAATTTCGATTTGTTCTCTGTTAAGGGACTGTGCCAGCCATCTGTAATTTACTGAGTAATAATCATAAAAAGGTACAGTTAAGGACTGTTTGATTTTTCAGTAGTACCAAAATAAAGAGTCCATGATGAAGGCTCACAGCCGA
>JADBJO010004271.1:217329-228910 GCA_016801955.1 Conus betulinus | reverse complement strand
AGGAGTCTTCGCAATGTTGTCCTTAAAATTAGTCCATGTTTGTTTGGTTGGTGGTGTTTCTTGCTCTTCCCTTAAGTCTGGATGTGCAGCCACTTCCTCTCTTGTTGTTCGGATCTGAAAGATGGTATATAGTATAGTGGCTTTGCTCTTGTTTGCTTAAGTGATTCTTCAGGTTTCTTATCACATCAGATCGGCCAAGCAGTAATTCAGTTCTTATTGTTGCCTTGCCAGCCAGTGTGTCTGCTTTCTCGTTTCCTTTAACTCCAGTATGTCCAGGACAGTACATCCATATGAATCTGACCAATGGAAGGCTGTGCATTAGTTCATTCCAAGCAGAACTTCCATTCCACTTTTCACTTTCTGAAGAGGGTTCATGGAGTCACTCAGTATCATGGTTTGTTGACTTTGAAACTGGCTTCTGGATGTAAGCCAGTGGAGTGCTTGTGTCACTGCTTCTACCGCCATTGTCAGACTTGAAGTTGTTAAACTGTGCGCGCCATTGCCTTCCTGAATAGTTCGGCCATTTTGCTTCACTGTGTATCCCAGCCTGACTTGCCTTTGGTGACAGAACCGTCAGTGTATATCAAAAATCATCTCTTGTGCAAAGGTCTTCTACCAGCATCTGAATTTCTGCGTTGGGTTTGCCTTCTGGCCATTCTCGATAATGTCTTCCAAGTTCTGGAGCGATTGCAATTAGGTAGAGGTGCTTCAAGTGGTCTAGATACTTCTTCCATTCCTTGGTTTCTTTGACTTCTGCTAACTGGCACACAAGCTGTATATTGTCTTCTGCCTGTCCCATCCATGATTTTTCCCATTCTAGCTGAGTGCCTTTTGTTTCCTTGGCTGCTGCATGAAGTGGGTTTTGGAGATTTTGAAGTGCTCTGAAATATGCCTTTACCTGTTCCAGCTTGTGTCTCGTCTGTGTTGAAGGAAGGTCGAGCAGGTATCGCATAGTTTGAACTGGTGTGTCCTTGGTGGTTCCCAGGATCAATCTCGCTGCTTCATTTTGAATTCTTTCTAATTTGAGAAGGTTGCTGTTGGACAGTGTTGTAAGCCCTAATCCATAATTGGATATTGGCAGTGTGGCTATACTGTACCCCAGTAGGGGATACTGGCAGTACAGTTGTAATGCTCCCCGGTAGTGGGATACAGGCAGTGTAGCTGCCCTGTACCCGAAAAGGGGATATAGGCACTGTGCCTGTACTGTACCATAGTAGGGTATACTGGCAGTGTATCTGCACCGTAACCCAGTACCGGTGGGCAGGGGTGGTTGGGTCTGTGGGGTGTGCTCGACAGCTGGAGAGTGGTGTTTTTCGCCGGTGGGCTCTGGAGTCATGAAATACGGGCTGGTACACCCATGGGGACGCTACTTTAAGGCTGTTATGAGTTGCATCCTGTAGTCGGATTTACCTCTGTTTCTGGAGCAGTTATGTCCCTTGATATCTTAATGGAATGTCATGCGCGTGCCTGTACCCATCGTCAACACAGCGCAGGCCTCCAAGGATGGTACAGGACTGCTCTAAAGGCAGGCGAGGACAGTGCTTCTCTGGATCCTCCCCAGCACCTTCGGGTGTTTCTTTTTCTTCTTTGCCTTAACTAGGCTGACCCTGGAGAAAGTCCAGTGATGGTGAGGAAAGACCCACTGACCACAGGGAAAGTCCTGTTGACAGTGGGAAAGACTACAACTTTGGATTCTCTCTTGAGGGCACATAAGACCGTATGGCGAAAGCTTGGCTGTGTCTGGAGTGGCACTGTCTTCATCTGTCCGTGGGCAGGGGTGGGGTGGGTCTGTGGGGTGTGCTCGACAGCTGGAGGGTGGTGTTTTTCGCCGGGGGGCTCTGCAGTCATAAAATACGGGCTGATATACCCATGGGGACGCTACTTTAAGGCTGTTATGAGTTGCATCCTGCAGTTTGATTTACCTCTGTTATGGAGCAGTTATGTCCCTTGATATCTTAATGGAGTGTCCTTCACGTGCCTGTACCCATCGTCAACACAGCGCAGGCCTCCAAGGGTGGTACAGGACTGCTCTAAAGACAGGTGAGGCCAGTGCTTCTCTGGGTCCTCCCCAGCACCTTCGGGTGTTTCTTTTTCACCGTAACCAATAGGGATATATTAGCATTGTAGCTGTACTGTACCCCAGGTGGGGGATACTGGCCATGTAGACGTAGCTGTACCCAGTTGCAGGATAATGTCACCTTAGTTGTAGCTTTACTGTACCCCAGTAAGTGGATACTGGCAGTGTAGCTGTACTGTACCCCAGTAGGGGATACTGGTAGTGCAGATGTACTGTACCCCAGTAGGGGATGCTGGCAGTGCAGATGTACTCTACCCCAAGAGGTGAATACTGGCAGTGTAGGTGTAACTGTACTCTACCGCAGTTAGGGGATACTGGCAGTGTAGCTAAACCGTATCCCAGTAGGGGGATTCTGGAGTTGTAGCTGTATTGTACCCTGGTAGAGAGATACTGGCAGTGTAGCTGTATCGTACCAGACTAGGGGGATACTGGCAGTGCAGCTGTACAGTACCCCAGTATGGGGATTCTGGCAGTGCACCTGTACTGTATCCCTGCAGGGGGATACTGGCAGTGTAGCTGTACTGTGCACGAGTAGGGAGAGATTGATTGATGATTGATTGATTGATTGATTGATCTTTAACCCGCAAGGATGAAGATTTTAGGCCAAAGCCTAGTCTTACTATCTGCCCTTGTCATGCATACATTATTTGGGCACATATCTTCATACTGACAATTCAACATAGCAACATTGTAATGAGAGAGAGAGAGAGAGAGAGAGAGAGAGAGAGAGAGAGAGAGAGAGAGAGAGAGAGAGAGAGAGAGAGAGAGAGAGACAGACAGACAGACAGACAGAGACAGACAGAGAGAAAGATTGGGGGGGGGGGGGGGGTTAAAACATAAGAGAAAACAAAATCACCCCAGAGCATGCAATATGAATCCCATCCTTTCATCTCGGTTGAGGTCCTGTTTGTCCTCCGCATATCGTTCTACAGGCTGATCTGCACAGTGAGTGTAAAGGTATTTCATTTAGCACGTCATGAATGTGTGTGGCCATGCTGGCAGAGAGACAGTGAAACACTCACTCAAACATCAGCTAGCATCTCCCTTTCCCTTGTTATCTACCTCATTCACTACCATTCTTATTTCCAGGGATGCCACCTTATTCAGCTCCATCAGACGTATGCTAACCGTCACATATTCCCTTACATACTACTTCATCTGTCGCCATCACTCAAGTGTGTATCTTTCATGACCATGCACCATCCATTCTCTAGATCAAGCAGAAGGTGTACAGAGCAATTTGCCCCCCCCCCCCCCCCCCCAGTCTCCTACGCATGTGAAACGTGGACAGTGTACCAATGGCATGCCAAGAAGCTGAATCACTTACCCACGACCTGTCTCACAAGATTGACATTGCGCTATCCATTCAGCTCGGCAGGCCTACATGGTGTTTGCAAATCAGAGAGTCATACATAGATTTATTGAGTTCAAAGGAACAAGACATCACAGTTTATTTACAAAATACGCTCAACCTGGTGATAAATGTTTATAGAGAAACAGAGCATCAATATGAATGTAGAAAGTGAAAACAAATATCTGCAATAGAGAATACCGCTGTCAAAAAAGCAAACGTATAACAACAAGGACGAACTACATGCACACTTGTAATTCAAACAAAGCATGCTAAAGAACAAGGATTTTGCAATAGATGTGTACTACAATGAAACAACAACAACAAGAACAACAACAACGACGACGACGACGACGACAACAACAAACAACGACAACACAAAAAGATCCTTAAAATAAGTGTCAATCAATCCCATACAGATATAGAGAAGTGCATGTGAGTATGTGTGTGCGCATGCGCGTGCATGCGTGTGTATGTGTGTGTGTGTGTGTGTGTGTGTATGTGTGTGTGTGTGTGTGTGTGTGTGTGTGTGTGTGTGTGTGTGAATGTGAACCTCTCTCTCTCTCTGTCTGCCTGTCTGTCTTTCTCTGTCCCTCCGTCCCACACCCTCTTCTGCATTGTAATCTTGGTAATATAAATATGATAATTGATCAACTGTTGCTGACAAAACCTATGTACCCTATATCTCCCACCACTCCCCCTCTCCACACACATCATGTAGATGAACATGTTCACCCATATAAAGGAGGCATTATCAACAAGAAGGAATGGGAATGCTAGCCAGCCAGCCGGACAGCCAGCCAGCCAGCCAGCCAACCAGCCAGCCAGACAGGAAGAAAGAAACGGAGACATTAAATCCCACACCTGCATCCAGCTGGAGCGTTGCCAGGGGAAACAGGACCAGAAAGGTGAATAGCATCACTCCCATTTTCAACATCACGACCCTCTTTCTACCCTGAAACAGTTAAAAGTGAAAACAGAAATGTACGCAAGATGCTGCCAACTACTTATAGTATAATTCAAAATACCAGTTTCTGTTTCAACGGCAAATGTTGAGAGCTATACTATGTTAGCAAGAAAAAGGTGAACACAGCAGCGATCATGTAGGCATGTGTTTACAGATGCGTTAGTGCGTGTGTGTCTGTTTGTCTGACCCACAGAAATTCGGATGGGTGTATGATTTTAAATTCACACACACACACACACACACACACACACACACACACACACACACACACACTCACACGCACACACACACACACACACACACACACACACAAAAACCACACATTCGAAACATGGACAGCCAGCCAACAAGTCAATGTTTTCTTTTTTTTAATCCTACCCGAGGCATCAAAACACAGATACACAAAAACACAGCAATATGCAACATTATCAATGCAGCAGAATAACGCACGCCGTAATTCTAGGCATGCCATTCATGGTATATAAATTATGTATATATATATACTAATTTCTGTTCTTTCGTTTGGCCATGGCTGGCTCAAAACGACAGTCCACAGACATCACAAGTCTCTCGTGAAGAATGCTGTAGAAAAAGTCCTCTCCTGGGACTCATACGGTCAGGAGGAGCAGCTCGCAGAGTCCCCACAGAACTGAAGCGACGGCTCTGTCCACAACAGGAGCAACGGCCCCAACACAAGAGCTGCAGCTCACGCACTAACAAGATGTGACACCACAAAAGCGACGGGCTTGGTACAGCAGAAACGACGGCTCTGGTACGACTGGCCCAACAGGGTCGCTGGTTCAAACACTTCAAGAGCGGCGGTTCTGGCACAACTGGCAGGTCGGGTTACTGTCGACTGCCACGTCGACCTCCCCACACCCCAGCAAGGTGGAGATAGGGGTAATCTCAGTTACGCCCCAGACCCGGCCGCAGTGGCAGGTCGGGTTACTGTCGACTAGCTCATCGACCTCTCCACACCCTCAGCAGGGTGGAAACAGGGCTAGACTCTGGCTACGCCCAGACCCTCTAGCAGTGGCAGCCAGTTCCCAGTCACACCAGGACAGTGATTTTACCTGGGGGGGGGGGGGGGGGGGGGGGGAGGGGGGGAACTGATAACTACCTTGATTATCTAGCATTCTATGACATGGCTATTATACATCATGGTTATTAATCATATTCATAATCAACAGTTACTGTATATTTCACCCAAAACTTGGGGAGAATACCTATAGCGAAATCTACAAAGTTCAAGACATTATTACAATAGAACATTCTCTTTTCCGAAATCATGTTCTACACATTGGGAAAGAAAGAATTTCCACACAAACCTTTTCGAAATCATGCTTTACACATTGGGGGGAAATTTTCCACATAGACCTTTTTAAGATAAACGACGAATACACTCATCATTGCATGTAAGAAAACGATTTCCTTTTGTCTCTTTCATCACGATAAGAATGTTTTTATCATTCCATGTTTCTTCGATCACGACAAGCATGTTGTTTTTATCATTTCGCATAATCGTACATACTCAGATAAATGATTTCCGCACACACTCTTGCTTATCAACAAATAAGTATTCATTATTCATATCAAAGGACTGTTTAAATACATAATCACAACCATAAATACATGATAGTTTTGATCACTCACTTCCAGAGCATACTATCAATAACATAATTACAATACATTAGAATAAACAACGCTTTTTTCATCATAAAGCCATGAACTAGCTAAGCCACCTCCTTTTCCAATACTCATCAACAACATTTTTTTTCTTTCTATTGATTCTTCTCTCTGAAAACATTTTTTTGTATCACCCTATCAAGTCACAAAACATACCAAGAAACAACAAATACACTTATTATTTTCTAGAAACCTTTACTAGGCGCTGAGAAAAGTTACAGTCGCCTATAGGAGGGGAGAATATTTCGGTCTGCGATTTCAAATTGCTTGTAATGAAATACCTGACTGCCACAGCAACTCGTTTCAGGAGTCCTTCTTCAGCCACTGGAAAACTGTACTGCCGAAACTGCTGTAGAGACTGACTGATCGTTTCAGCTCACCTGGCTTATACAGAGCGCAGGTGAGCAGCAGTCAGATGAACTAACTAACCGGTTTTTCTGGTGAACATGTTCCGGCCAACGCAGTTATAAATGTTTTTGACTGGGGAAGAAAAAAAAACAACAACAACAAACAAAAACAAACAAACAAACAAAAAAACAACAACAACAACAAAAAAAAACACAGTCCATCACAGCATGCTTATTACAGACAGTTAGGGAGTTTGTACGAGAGTGTGATAGAGGGAAGGTTTGTTGTGTCGTGTCCTGAACAGGGGAACATTTAGTACCAGAGTGTGATAGAGGAAAGGCTTGTTGTGTCATGTCCTGAACAGGGGAACATTTAGTACCAGAGTGTGATAGAGGGGAAGGTTTGTTGTCGTGTCCTGAACAGGGGAACATTTAGTACCAGAGTGTGATGGAGGGAAGGTTTGTTGTGTCGTGTCCTGAACAGGGGAACATTTAGTACCAGCGTGTGGTAGAGAGGTTGTTGTCGTGTCCTGAACAGGGGAACATTTAGTACCAGAGTGTGATAGAGGGAAGGTTTGTTGCTGTGTCCTGAACAGGGGAACATCTAGTACCAGAGTGTGATAGAGAGAAGGTTTGTTGTCGTGTCCTGAACAGGGGAAAATCTAATTTCACCTTTGGCTGATGTTACATGACTGTATGTGAAAGATGTCCATGAGCGATTATAGAGGGATACGACGAACACACACACACACACACACACACACACACACACACAACACACACACACACGCGCGCGCGCGCACACACACACACACACACACACACACGCGCGCGCGCGCGCGCGCGTGCGCGCACGGAAACGATTATCAGAGCACAATAAAGACGATACGACCGAGCTCTTCAAATTTTGTCGTTGAAATATCTATGCCATGTGAAACCCCCACCATCTGGAGATGCTGCATAGTTCTGTTCATTATTTGTGCTTTACGTCGGTAAGAGAAGCAGTGTTGAGAAAGAAGCGCCATGGTTAAACCGAGATCTCTCCATTGATTCATTGGACGCCCTGCTTGGAAACTGACAACTTCCATGCTAAACTGCTGTTTTAGCCAGAAAACAGGCGAGAAATGAGTATATCGATATGTAGTTAAAGAGCTGGGATTTTGTTTATCAATATGTAGTTAACATCTGGAATTTTGTCAATCCAAATTTCGTGGTTTCAGACCTCTCTGTCTGTCTGTCTGTCCATCCGTCTGTCTGTCTATCTGTCTGTCCATCCGTCTGTCTGTCTGTCTGTCTGTCTGTCTGTCTCTCTCTCTCTCTCTCTCTCTCTCTCTCTCTCTCTCTCTCTCTCTTCTCACACACACACACACACACACACACACACACACACACACACACACACTCCCGCTCTCTTAAAAACTTGTAAAAACGCCCCTTTTGCCTAGGTTGCTAGGGCGCTGCAGAAAGTGTCCTCACTATCATTACGGATATAATTGTGAACAACCTTCTGTTGCATTGTGTTCTCTGTATTCTCTTGTTGTTTTTCTTCTTCTCCTCTTCCTCCTTCTGTTCTTTTTTTTCTTTTTTCTCCTCCTCTCTCCTTTGTCTTCCTCTTTCCTTCTTCTTTTTTTGTGTCTCTCCCCCTCCTTCTTCTTCTTCCTCCTCCTTCTTCTCTTTTCATCTTTTTCTGTTTCTCTTCCTCCTTTTTGTCCTAGCATTCCTCTTCCCCTGCTTCTTCACCTCCTGTTTTCTACTTCTTCAGATGAACATCTACTGACGTCATCATGATAGCAGGCATGTGGTCCCACATGGTAGTAAGGAAGAAAGAAGCGTATCTGATCAGGGAGGGGGGGTGGGGGTGGGGAACATGTAGGCTATTTCAGGTTCCATGGGGTCATCTTCAGATTACCATCTATCGGTGTTACATATCAGACTTATAATCCAATTTTACAGCTACGCATTAAAGGTAAAACTCATTCACATTAGTAAACACACAAATACAAAAGGTCATATAGTACTCCACAATGTGGTTTTTTCCCATCATTCCTGTCTCCTATTGTTGGCTGATGTGAGGAGTGTTTTTCTGAGGGCAGGGCTGGGATCACGCCACAGACCATTGTACACAACATGGTGATTCGGTGTGTGATTCTCTGCCGTTCTTGGCGACGGGAATGTTGAATCCATTCACTAACGCTTTGAAAATCCAAAACTGTGGAGAAAAACTCTTTCGTGTTCAAAGAGGTTAAAGTCAAATAAATTAGCTCAGTGATGCATCAAGCCTTTGTGGATTTCCAATCACAAGTCAAAAGCAAACTGGCTGTTGGCAGAACCTGTCTAGTCTATTGAAGTACACTGTTGTGAACAGTCCCACACCTCTGTGCTGTAGTCCACTGTGAGTCTGACCAGACTGATGCATGCAGACAAAGACAGAACACAGCGGCGCTCAATAGACATCTGTACCTAAGTCTCAGCTTCACTTCACCTGCCACAACCACTTCACTCTCCAGCTGTTGTCACTCACCTTCTTCACGTAGCTGTGGCCGTCTGCTGCTCTTGGCGTGGCTGTGGGGGCTGACTGTTCCTTGTCGTCTGGCTGGTGGTGTGATCAGACGGGGAAAAGCTTGGCTAGTTATAATGGAAAATGTCCACGTGGCGGTGGTTACTCATGTTTCACTGTTTGAGTCCTGTTGTTCCATGGATCTTGCCAGTGAGCTCATCTCCCTGTGTCTGAATGTGAAACCAGTTTTCATTGGCTGGGCTGCATGAAACTTTCACATGCCTGTGGCAGACACAGATGATGATGTTACCCATCCCCTACCCCCCCCCCCCCCCCCCCCCCCCCCCCCCCCCCCACCCCCCCCTGCCACCTCCTCAGCCACCACCCTTCCTTCCCCAATCGCCCCTCTCAAATCCCATTTTATGATGAAACTTGTATTCGTAATAAAGTGTTCTTGCATACCTGTTTGACCATAGATTATCTTGATTTATATTTTTCGTAATATTTGCTTTCGGTTTTTACTTGTTTTTAAAAAAATTGCAATATGTCATCACTTTGTTATTGTTACTTTTTCTAAAAATCATTTAGAAGTTGTTGCTGTTGGTGCTGTTGTTGTGGTGTTTGTTGTTGTTGTTGTTGTTTGTTGTTGTTTGGTTGTTGTTGTTGGTTGTTCTATTGCTGTTTTCCTCTCCTCCCACCTCCTCCTCCTCCTCCTCCTCCTTCTCTTCTTCTTCGTCTTCTCTCTTTTCTTCTTCTCTTCTTCGTCTTTCTTCTGATTCTTCGATCTCGTCCTCCTCCTCTTGTCCTCCTCCTCCTCCTCCGAGGAGTCCTCCTACTCCTCCTCCTCCTCCGCTCTCTTCGCCTCCTCCTCCTCCTGCTCCTCCTCCTTCTCCTCCTCCTCCTCCCTCTTCTTCTTCTTGCATCTCCATTATTATATTATTATTATTCTTATTATTACATTATTCTTATTATTATTTATATTATTATTATCAATATATATTAATGTTATCCATTAATGCTTTTTTCGACAAATTGTTTCGATTATGTTATCATGTACTACTACTTACCATTATTATTGTTATTGTAGTTATTTTTTGTAGTTGCTGTTGTTGCTGTTGTTGTTATTGGTATTTTAATTGGCATTTCATGCCAGTTAGTGCCATGTTCATCACTATCAGCATAGTTTGGTTTTTAAGCACAATCATCATCATCAGTTTATCATCATCATCACTATCCTTTTATCATTGTAGCTATGTTTTCTTTACTGATTAACAGTCAAACCATCATCTGAACATTTCTTTCCCCACAAATAGTTTGTTTTGTTCACGTGAAACAGATCTTGGGCTCTATCTTATCTTTTCCTACCTTATCTTACGTTTATGTTCTAATAGCAATCTGTGCCACGTTTGGCATTGTTGTGTTCAACCCGAAAAAAAATGAGGTCCAATATCACTGAACCACTCTGTACAGTTGTATCCTCTCCTTCTGCATTTGACCTGAATTCTATGTTATTCTATGTTGTGTAGACTTTTTCTCCATTACTAAAATGTCTTCTGTAATACTCTCTCTCTCTCTCTCTCTCCTCTCTCTCTCTCTCCTCTCTCTCTCTCTCTCTCTCTCTCTCTCCTAGCTCTCCTCAGATTTTGAATCTACACCATCAAGTCACGATTAAGAAAAGAACAAAAATGAACTATACTGATTCGTCAATCTCTGCACAAATTATTCTCTTTTTCAGATATCTGAATTATTTACGGAGACTTTCACACACACACACACACACAACACACACCACACACACACACACACACACACACACACACACACACCACGCACGCACGCACGAACACGCACGCACACGCACGCACGCACACCACACACACACACACACACCCACACACACACACACACACACACACACCCACACATTGTCACATGAAGGTCCCCATGTGCACACTCACATGCACTCAGAGAGATAATGCTTCCCAGACGCAAACCACATATGTAATTTATTTCTTTCACTAAAATAAATCAGAATATATTCTGAATTTTCTCCCTCGATTAAGAAATGTCTTTTTTTTCGATTCGCTCCTAACTTCTTCTGGCGAGAGGGGGGGTTTGATATTTCCTCTTTTTTTCCTTTTCTAATATTATTCAGAAAGACGCCCCTTTAATACAATGTGTTAATTCTGCTTTTTCCAAAATGTATTTTTTAGTCACATTGGCCTCAGTTCATTTGCCTATTTGACAAACTCTTTTTTCAGGTCTCGCAGCGACGACCAATTTGCCTTACATAACGACGACAAACCGTTCTGGGTTCACAGACTCCAATCTCTTTTCAACATTTCCCAGTGGGGAAAAAATCCTCTCTCTTTTCAGTAATCTAAAACAACACATTCTCTCGTGGTGAGGACAGTCATCACATTCAACAATTTTGAAAATAAAACTTTCAACGAGTCCAGCAGACATTCACAAGTCAAGACTCAAGGGCATTAGGGAGGGGTAGACGCCGAGGCGCTACGTGCAGGTTAGTAGTTCCAAAACATACAGTCTGCTCGCCTCAGAGCGACAAGCGCGCCTCTACTAATAATATCAAAATTAGTAACTTACCCTCACAATCGATCATAGGATCCACATCGTACTATCGGCCATATGTGAT
>JADBJO010004271.1:209829-212329 GCA_016801955.1 Conus betulinus | reverse complement strand
TTAGGGTCACATACCTTAGTTCATTCGCCCCCCAGTTCACAGACTTCTCTTTCAGGTCATGCTGAAGACCTATTTGCCTTTGCATAAAAACCCAGCCATTCTGGGTTCACAAACCCCATTTCTCTTCAAATTGTCCAACGGCAAGAAACCTCTTCTTCCTTTCAGATACCAAGTAACAGTTCCAAAGACACGGCACTGTGTAAGTCACCTAAATTAATAACCTTACATGTCGATCGATCACAAAATCCACATCATAACCTATCGGTAGAATTTTAGAAGCGACTTGACTTCCGATTTCACGATTAAAAACAAGAAATAAACGATCAAAATTCAAGTTTTGAGGTAAAACACTTACAGTGAAAATTATCAAATCTGTTCACACAACCCATACTGTCCCTAGGATCAGTGACATATGTGCCTACAAAAACAATAGTTTAGCGTTCAGCTCTCTCTCATACTTCTTCGTCCTCTTTTTGTTGTTAATTAATCTCTATCCCCCCCCCCCCCCCCCCCCCCAGCCTCTCTGTCTCTCTGTCTCTGTCTCTCTCTGTCTCTCTGTCTCTGTCTCTGTCTGTCTGTCTGTCTGTTCTCTTTCTCTCTCTCTCTCTCTCCGTCTCTCTCCTCGTCTCTCTCCTCTCTCTCATCTCTCTTCTCTCTCTCTCTCATCTTCGCAGCTGTTCCCGTAAAGTGACAGCTCTTTTTTTCCCAAGAGAATCAGTCACTATTAAAAACGCTAATACCTGAGGACCAAGCCCCTGTAAGGGTGAGGTTTGAACCTCTCCAGTTTAAAGTTCTAACAATAGATCCAGTGTCTGCAGAGCAGGTCTGCCGGTTCAAAGTGCACAGAAACGACATTTCTTTTTCCGGGGCGCATGCCCACATGCTGTGTACAGGTATTTCTTTTTAACGGAATATATCTAGTGTCATTCAGTTTGCTGTAGAATACTTACAATATGATTGTTTGTACTGAATCACTTTATGCTGCGACAAAATGTTTTCTATACCTGGAATATTTTCATCGGTAAATTTGTGCTCTTTACAGCGTATGCTATGTAAATCGCCTCCTTAATCAAAAATGTGTCAGTGTTTTTCTCATTTTTTTTTTCATTCTGTTCTATTTTTCCTGAGCTGTTTTCGATTATAAAAATGTATCTTCAATAAAATTGCAGGTAGAGTGTTCCTTTGATTAAAATGTGTTCTGCATATTTCTATGTTTGTGGTGAGTTTTTTTTTGTTTGTTTTTTTAACTAATCAAGGCGTGTTCGATAACATTTAATAATAAGCAGACTTTTGAATTAAAAAACAAATCAACCCATGACAAAAAGAAATGAATAGGGTTAAGGTACAGCAATAAAGGTAAAACACAAACTACACGCCGATGCAATATGAGGAATAGATGGTCTGTGCGAAGGAGCATATGCAGCAACTGTTTGACATGAAGGATAAAGGGCCAATGTTTGTTGAAGTTGTGTGCATCTCGGAATAATCGATAGCTGCATAACTGTTTTACAGCCAGCAATTTGAATTTGTTTGTTCAAAAAAAAGTCAGTCGGACATCCTCTTCACATTTCATGCTCACGAGTTCACATAGCCATCTAACATTCTATCCCTCAATGTGCTCCCCACTTCAACATCTTTTTAATGAAGAGACACGCGACAGAAAGAGTAGGTGCAATCAGTAAGACTTGCTTTACCTAACTGCAAAATCGGAAACTAAGCAAAGAAGTCAGCAACACCTCCGAAACTGACGCTGTTGTCATCATAACAATCAACCCATCCAAAAAAAGAAATGTGTGGAGAGTAGAGCTGCTATCAACACAGCAATCAAACCTTTTAAAAACAAAACGTTCATAGAGCTGCTATCAATACAACAATCAACCTTTTTAAAAAACAAAACGTTCATAGAGCTGCTATCAATACAGCAATCAACCTTTCAAAAACAAACGTTCCCAGAGTGCTATCAACACAGCAATCAACCTTTCAAAAACAAAACATTCAAAGAGCTGCTATCAATACAGCAATCAACCTTCAAAAACAAAATGTGTATAGATCGACTATCAACAAAGCGATGAGTCTATCATAAACAAAACGTGCATAGACCTACCATCAACACAGCAATCAACCCATCCGATACAAAACGTGTATAGAGTAGAGCTTACATTAACAGAGCGACCAACCCACCAAAACAAAATATGAATGGGCGGGCTATCAATAAAGCAATCATTCCACCAAAAAACAAAACGTGCTGCATTTGTCTAAGGTGAACTTAGAGTATTGTTCTGCACAACGAGAAATCATCATCATTTACAATTCCTTTCACACGACAATCAACAATATCAAGGTCATTGTCGAGTGTGACACCATGCACACACAGGTCACCAACCGCCCACGTCACAGCCACCCAGGCTCTTCGCCCTGCACACAAATTGTGTCTGACTCTCCCGGGTGGTGTCGCTTGTTCGCCTCGACACATATAATTCATAACCATATTCACCATGCC
>JADBJO010004271.1:200404-205421 GCA_016801955.1 Conus betulinus | reverse complement strand
AGAGAGGAGAGAGAGAGAGAGAGAAGAGAGAGACATAAGCATCTCCCTTTCCCTTGTTATCTACCTCATTCACTACCATTCTTATTTCCAGGGATGCCACCTTATTCAGCTCCATCAGACGTATGCTAACCGTCACATATTCCCTTACATACTACTTCATCTGTCGCCATCACTCAAGTGTGTATCTTTCATGACCATGCACCATCCCATTCTCTAGATCAAGCAGAAGGTGTACAGAGCAATTGCCCCCCCCCCCCCCCCCCCCCCAGTCTCCTACGCATGTGAAATGTGGACAGTGTACCAATGGCATGCCAAGAAGCTGAATCACTTACCCACGACCTGTCTCACAAGATTGACATTGCGCTATCCATTCAGCTCGGCAGGCCTACATGGTGTTTGCAAATCAGAGAGTCATACATAGATTTATTGAGTTCAAAGGAACAAGACATCACAGTTTATTTACAAAATACGCTCAACCTGGTGATAAATGTTTATAGAGAAACAGAGCATCAATATGAATGTAGAAAGTGAAAACAAATATCTGCAATAGAGAATACCGCTGTCAAAAAAGCAAACGTATAACAACAAGGACGAACTACATGCACACTTGTAATTCAAACAAAGCATGCTAAAGAACAAGGATTTTGCAATAGATGTGTACTACAATGAAACAACAACAAGAACAACAACAACGACGACGACGACGACGACAACAACAACGACAACAACACAAAAAGATCCTTAAAATAAGTGTCAATCAATCCCATACAGATATAGAGAAGTGCATGTGAGTATGTGTGTGCGCATGCGCGTGCATGCGTGTGTATGTGTGTGTGTGTGTGTGTGTGTGTGTGTGTGTGTGTGTGTGAATGTGTGTGTGTGTCTCTCTCTCTCTCTCTCTGTCTGCCTGTCTGTCTTTCTCTGTCCCTCCGTCCCACACCCTCTTCTGCATTGTAATCTTGGTAATATAAATATGATAATTGATCAACTGTTGCTGACAAAACCTATGTACCCTATATCTCCCACCACTCCCCCTCTCCACACACATCATGTAGATGAACATGTTCACCCATATAAAGGAGGCATTATCAACAAGAAGGAATGGGAATGCTAGCCAGCCAGCCGGACAGCAGCCAGCCAGCCAGCCAACCAGCCAGCCAGACAGGAAGAAAGAAACGGAGACATTAAATCCCACACCTGCATCCAGCTGGAGCGTTGCCAGGGGAAACAGGACCAGAAAGGTGAATAGCATCACTCCCATTTTCAACATCACGACCCTCTTTCTACCCTGAAACAGTTTAAAAGTGAAAACAGAAATGTACGCAAGATGCTGCCAACTACTTATAGTATAATTCAAAATACCAGTTTCTGTTTCAACGGCAAATGTGTTGAGAGCTATACTATGTTAGCAAGAAAAAGTGAACACAGCAGCGATCATGTAGGCATGTGTTACAGATGCGTTAGTGCGTGTGTCCTGTTTGTCTGACCCACAGAAATTCGGATGGGTGTATGATTTTAAATTCACACACACACACACACACACACACACACACACACACACACACACACACGCACACACACACACACACACACACACACACACACAAAAACCACACATTCGAAACATGGACAGCCAGCCAACAAGTCAATGTTTTCTTTTTTTTTAATCCTACCCGAGGCATCAAAACACAGATACACAAAAAAACACAGCAATATGCAACATTATCAATGCAGCAGAATAACGCACGCCGTAATTCTAGGCATGCCATTCATGGTATATAAATTATGTATATATATATATACTAATTTCTGTTCTTTCGTTTGGCCATGGCTGGCTCAAAACGACAGTCCACAGACATCACAAGTCTCTCGTGAAGATGCTGTAGAAAAAGTCCTCTCCTGGGACTCATACGGTCAGGAGGAGCAGCTCGCAGAGTCCCCACAGAACTGAAGCGACGGCTCTGTCCACAACAGGAGCAACGGCCCCAACACAAGAGCTGCAGCTCACGCACTAACAAGATGTTGACACCACAAAAGCGACGGGCTTGGTACAGCAGCAGAAACGACGGCTCTGGTACGACTGGCCCAACAGGTCGCTGGTTCAAACACTTCAAGAGCGGCGGTTCTGGCACAACTGGCAGGTCGGGTTACTGTCGACTGCCACGTCGACCTCCCCACACCCCAGCAAGGTGGAGATAGGGTAATCTCAGTTACGCCCCAGACCCGGCCGCAGTGGCAGGTCGGGTTACTGTCGACTAGCTCATCGACCTCTCCACACCCTCAGCAGGGTGGAAACAGGCTAGACTCTGGCTACGCCCAGACCCTCTAGCAGTGGCAGCCAGTTCCCAGTCACACCAGGACAGTGATTTTACCTGGGGGGGGGGGGGGGGGGGGGGGGGGGGGGGGGGGGGGGGGGGGGGGGGGGGGGGACTGATAACTACCTTGATTATCTAGCATTCTATGACATGGCTATTATACATCATGGTTATTAATCATATTCATAATCAACAGTTACTGTATATTTCACCAAAACTTGGGAAGAATACCTATAGCGAAATCTACAAAGTTCAAGACATTATTACAATAGAACATTCTCTTTTCCGAAATCATGTTCTACACATTGGGAAAGAAAGAATTTCCACACAAACCTTTTCGAAATCATGCTTTACACATTGGGGGGGAAATTTTTCCACATAGACCTTTTTAAGATAAACGACGAATACACTCATTGCATGTAAGAAACGATTTCCTTTTGTCTCTTTCATCACGATAAGAATGTTTTTATCATTCCATGTTTCTTCGATCACGACAAGCATGTTTTTATCATTTCGCATAATCGTACATACTCAGATAAATGATTTCCGCACACTCTTGCTTATCAACAAATAAGTATTCATTATTCATATCAAAGGACTGTTTAAATACATAATCACAACCATAAATACATGATAGTTTTGATCACTCACTTCCAGAGCATACTATCAATAACATAATTACAATACATTAGAATAAACAACGCTTTTTTTTTCATCATAAGCCATGAACTAGCTAAGCCACCTCCTTTTCCAATTACTCATCAACAAACATTTTTTTCTTTCTATTCTATGATTCTTTCTGAAAACATTTTTTTGTATCACCCTATCAAGTCACAAAACATACCAAGAAACAACAAATACACTTATTATTTTCTAGAAACCTTTACTAGGCGCTGAGAAAGTTACAGTCGCCTATAGGAGGGGAGAATAATTTCGGTCTGCGATTTCAAATTGCTTGTAATGAAATACCTGACTGCCACAGCAACTCGTTCAGGAGTCCTTCTTCAGCCACTGGAAAACTGTACTGCCGAAAACTGCTGTAGAGACTGACTGATCGTTTTCAGCTCACCTGGCTTATACAGAGCGCAGGTGAGCAGCAGTCAGATGAACTAACTAACCGTTTTTTGGTGTGAACATGTTCCGGCCAACGCAGTTATAAATGTTTTTGACTGGGGAAGAAAAACAAACAACAACAAAAAAAACAAACAAACAAACAAAAAAACAACAACAACAACAAAAAAAAAACAACACAGTCCATCACAGCATGCTTATTACAGACAGTTAGGGAGTTTGTACGAGAGTGTGATAGAGGGAAGGTTTGTTGTGTCGTGTCCTGAACAGGGGACATTAGTACCAGAGTGTGATAGAGGAAAGGCTTGTTGTGTCATGTCCTGAACAGGGGAACATTTAGTACCAGAGTGTGATAGAGGGAAGGTTTGTTGTCGTGTCCTGAACAGGGGAACATTTAGTACCAGAGTGTGATGGAGGGAAGGTTTGTTGTGTCGTGTCCTGAACAGGGGAACATTTTAGTACCAGCGTGTGGTAGAGAGGTTTGTTGTCGTGTCCTGAACAGGGGAACATTTAGTACCAGAGTGTGATAGAGGGAAGGTTTGTTGCTGTGTCCTGAACAGGGGAACATCTAGTACCAGAGTGTGATAGAGAGAAGGTTTGTTGTCGTGTCCTGAACAGGGGAAAATCTAATTTCACCTTTGGCTGATGTTACATGACTGTATGTGAAAGATGTCCATGAGCGATTATAGAGGGATACGACGAACACACACACACACACACACACACACACACACACACACACACACACACGCGCGCGCGCACACACACACACACACACACACACACACGCGCGCGCGCGCGCGCGTGCGCGCACGGAAACGATTATCAGAGCACAATAAAGACGATACGACCGAGCTCTTCAAATTTTGTCGTTGAAATATCTATGCCATGTGAACCCCCCACCATCTGGAGATGCTGCATAGTTCTGTTCATTATTTGTGCTTTACGTCGGTAAGAGAAGCAGTGTTGAGAAGAAGCGCCATGGTTAAACCGAGATCTCTCCATTTGATTCATTGGACGCCCTGCTTGGAAACTGACAACTTCCATGCTAAACTGCTGTTTTAGCCAAGAAAACAGGCGAGAAATGAGTATATCGATATGTAGTTAAAGAGCTGGGATTTTGTTTATCAATATGTAGTTAACATCTGGAATTTTGTCAATCCAAATTTCGTGGTTTCAGACCTCTCTGTCTGTCTGTCTGTCCATCCGTCTGTCTGTCTATCTGTCTGTCCATCCGTCTGTCTGTCTGTCTGTCTGTCTCTCTCTGTCTCTGTCTCTCTCTCTCTCTCTCTCTCTCTCTCTCTCTCTCACACACACACACACACACACACACACACACACACACACACACTCCCGCTCTCTTAAAAACTTGTAAAACGCCCTTTTGCCTAGGTTGCTAGGGCGCTGCAGAAAGTGTCCTCACTATCATTACGGATATAATTGTGAACAACCTTCTGTTGCATTGTGTTCTCTGTATTCTCCTTGTTTTTCTTCTTCTCCTCTTCTTCCTCCTTCTGTTCTTTTTTTTTCTTTTTCTCCTCCTCCTCCTTTGTCTTCCTCTTTCCTTCTTCTTCTTTTTGTCTCCTCCCCCTCCTTCTTCTTCTTCCTCTTCTTCTCGTCATCTTTTCTGT
>JADBJO010004271.1:185404-187904 GCA_016801955.1 Conus betulinus | reverse complement strand
GCCCTTTTGTTTCGTTTGTGTAACTTTTGATGGTTTCTGTAAACTGAACACAACAGGGAAATGGTCTCTTCCATGACGAAGAAATGCTTCCACACTCATACCCACTGTGAATTTTGGTCCAAAGTCAATGACACTGTCAGTATCACCCTGCCTCCCTGTATGTGTGGGGGATGATGATGTCAGTGCACTTAGAAGTACTTCATCCAATATCGCTTCCAGCGCAATTCCCCTCAGGACTGGTACCATGTTGATCCATAATTTTGAGGGTGCATTAAGATTTCCACATAGTATGACAGAGTCTCCAAATTCATATTCTATTTCCTCCAGAAAGGTCCAATCCGTTTTGATGTGTGGATACCTGGATGTATATATGCATTGATGACAACAAAGCTTTTCTTATTACCATCCGGTTTTCTATCCTCACACCCATTAGCTCAAGTGTGCCGGTACACCATTTTCCAGAGTATAATGAATTTAGAAATGGTTGTTCTGCCTTCAAGTCTTTTTTTCGGTCAAACGCAAAACCTCCTTGGTATTTAATCGTCTGAAAATGTAGACATTGTTACTCATTTGCTAAGTTTGTGTCGGAAGCTTTTTGATTTAGAGAGAGAGAGAGAGAGAGAGAGAGAGAGAGAGAGAGAGAGAGAGAGAGAGAGAGAGAGAGAGAAGAATAATAGAGTGTAGGGCTGTGTTTGCAGATCATGATTATGCAATAAGTTACTTATTGTGATGAGAACATTGTTTGATGAATGGTCTTTTTCTTCATTTTCCAGTTATTAGTACTGTTCAAACTGTTTTCTGTGTATACGCTTGTTTTTGACTCGCATTTCTATCGTTGACAGAGTTGGCAACAGTAAGTGGAAATTGCACATGCATTCCCTTGGCGTAAGGGTTGTTTTACTATTGTCAATAAAAGCATTGTCATTGTAATTGTCAGTGTCAGTGTCATTCTCTCTCTCTCTCTCTCTCTCTCTCTCTCTCTCTCTCTCTCTCTCTCTCTCTCTCTCTCTCTCTCTATCTCTCTCTCTTATCTCTCTCTCTCTCTCCCCTCAGTGTAAGTGTTAACAAAGGTGTAAGTATCAGTGTTAGTGTGTGTGTATATGTAGGCTGCGTGCAGATATGGTTGTGCGTGTGTATGTGTATGTTTTGTGTGTGTGTGTGTGTGTGTGTGTGTGTGTGTGTGTGTGTGTGTGTGATCTGTCTGGACTTTTTATATCAATCTAGTCGTATAAATGATATACCTAATGCCGCACAATGTCATTCTACGTCTCATAGAGTTCTTCTCTTCAACAAATGTTTGTAATGCAAGTCCCCTGAAATAGTCTATGCTCGCTATTCTGGGGCTGCAGGTTCGAATCTCTGTCGGGACGTTTTGGTATAGGGGGCTTTGTTTTATCCCTTAGAGCTCACATTGGTCCTGTGCTTTGAATGACACCATGAACTGATCTTCCATGTGTGAATGCACGATTCATCTTTTCCACAAACATTAATCCATATCACCAACTTTCAGAAGAGAGGGCCAATTTGGGCCGTTGGTATGGATGTCACATCTACACAAAGGGCATCCTTCGCAAATATTGAAGGTATGAGAGAAAAGTTGAGTAGCCGATATTGAACTGAATGGCACGAGAAACAAATGAGAAGTGGCACTAGGCAACTCTTCAGCTGGTTCTACCTTGATAGGCAGCCCAGTGTGTAAATCAGATCGTGGAGTGTAAAGTCATTAGAGTCTGGTCGCAAACCATGACCAGGTGCTATGTAAGTGCTATCAAAATGTGTCCTGTGGTTTTCTTCTTTAAGACAAGCGTATCATCATTCAGTATTCTTTTATTTAATCGTTACTAAAATGCGTGTAAAGGCATTGTACTTTGTAATTTAGAGGTAACGTTTTGAATAAACTGTGAGCATCATCATCATAGTTTGCACAAAGCGGTTTCCTTCGTAAGAATGGATGAAAACGTTGTTTTGTATCCAGTACAGAAGTGTTTTTTTAAGTACATGTGGACGACAAAGTTGTTGCCTTCCTGCCTTCCTTCAGACACGTTATGTACCATTCTCTTATGTTTCATGATTTCTTTGAGGTGATGTTAGCCTATCATAAAAAATGACGACTGGTGGTGTTCAGTGCAAAATGAAAAAAAAAAAGAAAAATAGTTGTGGTATCATCTCAGAGTGTGTTGAACAACATGTGCAGCAGCTGTTGGGCATTAACGATAATGGGCCATTGTTGGTGTTGTCTGCGTGCATTGTGAAAACATTGATATTTTTCAACTTGGCTCAGTAAAAGGAACATTCAATCAATTGCGTTATATGTATACTCTCTCTCTCTGTCTGTCTGTCTCTCTGTCTGTCTGTCTCGTCTGTCTGTCTGTCTGTCTGTCCATTCTCTGTGCATGTGTGTGTCTCTCTCTCTCTCTCTCTCTCACTGTCTGTCTGTCTGTGTCTCTGTCTGTCTGTCTGTCTGTCAGTGTCCCTCTCTCCCTCCTCTCTCTCTCTCTCT
>JADBJO010004271.1:175404-182904 GCA_016801955.1 Conus betulinus | reverse complement strand
GTGTGTGTGTGTGTGTCGTCGTCGTCGTCGTCGTCGCCGCCGCCATTGTCGTCGTCGTTGTCGTTGTATAATGATGATGACAAAGATAATGATGAGGACGTGGAGGAGGAGGAGGAGGAGAAGAGGAGGAGGAAAATATGATGATGATGATGTGCAAGCATCGTATGTGTGGACGTGAAGATGCATTCTTCGACGAAATGTGTGCAATATGTTTACATACATCACACAAAATTTCATTTCGATGAATTGTGCGTAGTGTTATTTTATGCAAAGTGCATATTTTTCTCAGTCCAGTGTGTTCACCAAAACTGGTTTCTTCCTTCCTTCAGTCGCGTTCTGTATCATTTCATAGTATGGTGACTGACTTCCTTGAGAAGAAATTACCGCATGATACAAAGTAGGTGGTGCACAAGGAGAAAAGAACAGAAAACTAAAGGAAAACAGTGATCTGTGTAGTTTGTGAGAACTGAGTTCATTTTACTGAAAAACAATATTTTATCCTTTTGTCGTTTGGTGCGTACATATATACTAGTGTGAGCGATATGGAACATGTATTAAGTGAAGCGATCATCATCATTCTTATAGCCTGTTTCAGCAGCTTAATCTCCCCTTTAAAATGCTTTACAGCAAGAATTATTTCTCCCCAGCTGTGCTTAGACCCAGACTGATATAACAGTTTTCCTCCCCACTCTTTTTTTCCCAAAGTGTGCATCTTTTTCGGTTATATGCGTTTCCTGGAGGATACTATCTATTTTCTGGTTTTTAATTTGTGAAAAACAAGGACAAAATTCTTAATCTATCCATGATCAAAAATCAGTTCGTTTAACAAATATGTTTTGGAACAACCAAAGTCGTCAAAATCATCGTCCAAACTTAATGTCCATAAACGTCAAGCGTAGCCGAACCAGTCAATCATCAAGGAGGATCCAGTCATTCCCACACTGAAGCCGGAGAGTCGGCACACTCCTCCTCCTCGTCGTCATTTGAGGGAGGTTCATCTTCAGGCTCCTTCTCTGTCTGGCGGCGCTGCTTGTCGGGCTGTTGAGGAGGGGTGGCGTCAGACCCCAGTCTGCGTTTCCCTGATGTAGATCGGGAGGTGTTCCTGGCGAACTTCAACTTGCTTTGTGTATTATTTCCTGTAGGTCGACTCTTAGAACTGCCTCTTCTGTCGGATTCGGGTTTTAGTTGTGACTGTCCATCAACAGATGTCTTATTTTGTGTGTGTTGTGTTTTTGTCAGGCTGAATGTATGGCTCGCTGGAGTTCATGCCATCCAGGTTTTCTGCTGGCCCCTCTCTATGAGCCGGCATCATTTTGCACTCGGGGTCACCTGCCTTATGACCACCCAAAGCGCGCTGACGGCACTTCACTGGATTCGGGCAGGAGGAAGAGTCGTGACCCTTCTGGAAGCAGTTTCGGCACTCTCCCATCTTCTGTCTATCGACAACTTTGGCGTTTTATTGTAGAGAGACCCTTTGAACTGACTTATTTCTATTGTTTTGGGGAGAGGTTCTTTGGGGACATCAAGGTACACAGAAATCGTCTTCCAGTTTTCCATCTTGTTAGTTTATTCTTGCTGTCTCTATCCTTCTCTAAGATGAGCTTTGAGCGAATGTTTACTTTTAACTTTTTAATGGCTTGTAATATTTCATCGTTAACATTTCATAGTTATGCCAGACATCATGACAAATGGACACAAACCTAAACATATTGCAGCCTATTTAAAAAAGAAAGAGTCAGTAAACACTCCTGTTCAGTCATGTGCAGAGGCATGTTGGTTCAGAAAATTAAACGTTGTGCTAGATGACAGTATATGGCTACTTGCGGTAAAACCTTCTAAGGAAACTAGACTGAGAGAACTGCCATGGAAAATCCTGCATAATATCTACCCAAGGAATACATTGCTGCACAAAATGAAGGAAGTTGATGATAATAAATGCTCCTTCTGCAGGGACGACATGACTTTATAGAACATTTCTTCTACCTGTATGTACCGGTGAGAGTGTTCTGGAAATATGTAGAAAGGTATGTACAAACAAAGTTGGATCTGAAAACAAAGTTATATCTTTAAATAATGTTCTCTTTGGTGTAACCACGGTGGAAACAGACTTGAAAAGTCTCGGTATATTAAATCATATCATTTGGTCGGGAAAATGTGGATTGGCATATATAAGAAAACTAAAGCATAGACACCATTACTCATTCTGTTTGAATACAACGTACAGAACAGAAACGTTTTTAGACAATGGTAGGAAAAGAGACAGGTTAGTTGGGAGACGAGGGGGGGGGGTGGGGGGGGGGGGGAGAGGGAAACATGGGAGAGACGGGACCGGGCCAGGGGGGGAGTGCGAGGGGGTAAAAAGATTTCCTCGAACGCAAGCCAAACCAAAACAAATCCAAAGTGAAAACACAAAAAAGACTGCCTATAACAAACAGGTTTTAGACAAATGGTAGGGAAAAGCACAGATTAGTTGGAAAAAGTGGGTGGGGGGTGGGGGTTAAGGGAGAAACTGGGCGATACGGAAAGGGCGAGGGAGTGGGGGGGGTAAAAAATTTTAAAACGAAAAAAAAAAAAAAAACAAAAAAAAATTGAAAAACAAAAAAAAACTGCCTAAACAACATATGAGATCCCGTTAAAAAAAAAGGCGCGGGGGGGGGGGGTGGGGGAGCCTGGGGGGGTGGTTCAGAACGTAGCAAAAGGCACGGGGAGGGTGGTGGGATCTAGAAGTATACTGATGATGTAATTTACTTTTTTTCGGCTCGACGCATTATTTGTAGAGCCTGTTAGTTACTAATATGTCATATTATTTATGTTTCTAGGTACACGTTTCAATGTGATGGGTTAGAATTGAATTTTCTTTTAATGGACGTGCTTCTTTGAAAGGTTTTATTTGATGCTTCAAAAAAAAAATGCTCACCAGAATACTCGCACACGCGCGCACACACAATTATCTTGTGAATATGCATAACGAAAGTGAACAATAATATGCGTGACTCTTCGTAGTGGAAGGAGGGCGCGGGGGGGGGGGGGGGGGTGGGGGGTGGGGGTGGAACGTGTACAGAGGAGGAAGAGGAGGAGGGGAGAAAGGAAGATCAGATGACGAAGACTTGATTCCATACAGTCTATGGGGCGTTTATATTTTTTCCTTTAACGAGATTCTTGTGCTCTTCTTCATTGCAAAATTTAGAAAAAAAAAAAAAAAAAGGGGGGGGGGGGGGGGGGGGGGGGGGGGGGGGTTAGAGAATATTACGAAAGTGCAGAGATTTCTTAATTTTTTTCATCTGCTTTCCTCATCTTGTCTTTCTTACGCTTTTCCCTCTCCCTCTCTTTTTTTTTTTTCTTTTTCTTACTCTTTTCCGTACTGAATTGTCCGTGCTTTTTCCTTGCCTTCCATCGTGTCCTTGATAACAACGTGCACACGGAATGGGCTCAACTCATTTTCGAGTCGGCAATGACATTGTTAACATTCGCCGGAAACGAACATACACACATCACAATCAACAAGCAACAACAACAACAACAACAACAACAACAACAACAAACAACAACAACAACAAAGGAAATCAGTTATGTTGAACATGAGGCAGAGAGCTTGTATCTTTGATACATGTGTAGCAACTGTAAGCACACTATTCCCTTAACTCGCATACATCATGGAAAAGTCGGTAGAGGAATAACTGTTGAAGAGTCTTCGTTCACACACGCCTAATTTGGTTCAGTAAAACAAAAATCAGTTGGGCACTCTCTGTACAACTCTCTGTACAACTCTCTCTCTCTCTCTCTCTCTTCTCCTCTCTCCTCTCTCTCTCTCTCTCTCTCTCCTCTCTCTCTCTCTGTCTCCCACCATCTCTCTCTCTCTCTCATCTCTCTCTCTCTCTCGCTCGCTCCTCCCTCCCTCTCTGTCTCTCTATCTCTCTCCATAGTCTGTTCTGTCCATCTCTCTCTCTCATACTCTCTCACGGTCAAGAAAAGGATATTTTGTATTGAGAACATACGTTCACGGTAACGAAAGGATTTTGTATTTAAAGTGCACGACCGAAGATTTGCTGTTTACATCTGTACATGACGCTGATTCACACACACACACACCACACACACACCACACACACACACACACACCACACACACACACACACACACGCACACGCACGCACGCACGCACTCACGCACGCACACACACACACACACACACACACACACACACACACACAACACACGTGCATTTGTAAATGAGTAATGCTGTTTACATGTTCATAAGTAATTAAATGAGTAGTTTTATCAGCCACACCCAAGCAACATATTTTTGTAGTGTTTTCTGAATCGCACCAGACGGTTTGCTTTAAAAACTGATTGACATCAGGTAAAGAAAACCGTGGCGCACTTTTGATTTCTGACTCCTCTCTTTGCGTATCTATCAGCTAGCTCATTGTCACAAATACCACAATGCGATGGAATCCAACAGAAGGTGACGTCAGTTCTTTTACATATCAAAACATTAATAAGATGACATATTTTATTTACAAGAAAGCAGTTCGAAACGGTATTTGGAAATTTCATGGTTTGCAGAAAGACACTGAATCCAGAGAAATAATTACTTTAAATATGGATTGTGGCAAGCCAGCTAAATGTGACAAACGCCTGAATAACAGCCATCATTTCGGCGACAAATATTGATCTCTTTTCCGATGGAATTTATCTTTTAAACCTTAAATGATCATGACATTTTCTAACAGTGGTTTGTGTCAGAACTAAGAAAGAGTGGACAGTTACTGTAAAAACATGTTATCCTGAAGGGTAAGTAGTGTTCATTCTACCCAGTTACTGTGAAACATGTTATCCTGAAGGGTAAGTAGTGTTTATTCTACCCAGTTACTGTGAAACATATTATCCTGAACGGTAAGTAGTGTTTATTCTACCCAGCTACTGTGAAACATGTTATCCTGAACGGTAAGTAGTGTTTAATTCTACCCAGGTACTGTAAAAACATGTTATCCTGAACGGTAAGTAGTGTTAATTCTACCAGTTACTGTAAAACATGTTATTCTGAGAGGTAAGCAGTGCTGATTCTCTCTAAGAAAGAGTTGACAGTCACTGTAAAACGTGTTATCCTGAACAGTAAGTGGTGTTTATTCTACCTAGTTTCTTTGGCCTACCGCTTTACATCCAATGGTTTTCCACCGTGTTTTTGCATAGCTAAAGAGTAATTAAGTTAGGAGGCAGATGGAAAATTAGTCTGTTGTCCTACCTATAACCCTCACTTCTAGTTTGATTTAAGACTATTTATTTTTTTTGTCTATCCGATTCATTCTTGCTTTATTCGTCTTTGTTCAGTTTTTATTATTCACGTCACAGTGTCTACCCATAACCTCTCAACCCTCCGCTTTGTCTCCTCCCCCCCCCCCCCCCCCCCCCACCTTGATTAAATCTAGATCTTTCCCCCCACATATCTGACTGCATTGTTATTATTTTTTATTTTTGTTATTATTGTCATCTGAAGAGGTAAGAACGCTATTGAAAAACATTCAATAGTATACCTGCAAAGATCCGTACTGGTAGCGAGATTGGAGAAGAAGGCGAGGAGCGAGAGAGGGGAAGGAGGAGAAGAAAGGTTAACGCTCTGCAGTGGATTAAAAAAAAAAAAAAAGAGTCGGGACTAAATTCCCCACACTTGTTGATCTGGAAAAAACAACAACAAATGGACTACAGGAACATTTTTCATGATTCATCTTGAGATGTACTTTTGCGGTTAATATGGAAACGGTCAAAAACTAGTCGGTCCATATGGTTTTTTTTTTGTTAAAGTCCACGTTTTTCTCAGAAACTAGTAGTCGGGCAAACAGCCTCAAGTCTGCTATTCATGTCACAAGATAGGAATTGCTACATATGTACAACAACTTTTGCATGAGTGGATAAATACTTTCAGAGGAAACAAAAGATCCTGATTAAGCAGAAATCTTGAAAATAGACAGCACATGTAATGTTGGTGCCTTGTGCAAGTCAGATCTCAACAGACCTAAAGAGAGGCTGTGTAATTATGCAAACTATTTTAACTCTAGCAGTGTGCAAAATGTAGTTGCACTTTGACAACCAGTAAACAGTAAAAAACGCCACAAAAAGGGAGAAAAACGGACAAAATCGGCATCACGTGACACTGCTCTTACCTCCTTGAACTGATAAACTCCCAGCCCACCCCCTCAGAATCCTTCAGAATCCTTCAGAATCCTTCAGGCAGCACCTCCCTCAAGCACAATGAGTTTCTTGCAGTCACCATCAGACGGCACAGTAGTGTAGCGGAGTTTTTGGGCGGTCCACAGGTTGCCACCCAGAGAACTCGGGCTGCTTCCACCTCCATCATTCCTGATGAACATGTTGACAAGAAAAACACACTTTTTATTCCAGAAAAAAAGGAATGAACCTAAAATACAGACCTATACAACACACTTCCTTTAAAGTGTATGCGCGCGCGCGCGCGCGCGCGCGCGTGTATGTATGTGTGTGTGTGTATGTGTGTGTGTGTGTGTGGTGTGTGTGTGTGTGTGTGTGTGTGTGTGTGTGTGTGTGTGTGTGTGAATGTTGCCAGGGAGAAAGTTACAACACATAAAGAATACAGAACATAGAGACCAGGCATGTACTGACTTCCATTAAAATCTTTAATCTGCGCCCTTTCCTATATAAACATCAGGTTATGTATCAGAGGAGAAAAACAGCACATTCAGTTGGCTACTACATGACTGATCTGCCATTGTCTGTGTTTGCATGTGTGGGAGGCAAAAGAGGGTCAGGGGGGTGTGGTGTGTTGGGTGGATGCGGTGTGAGTAGGGTGCCGTCCGTCCGTGCGTGCCGTGCGTGCGTGTGTGCGTGCGTGCGGGTGGATGGTTAGTTAGGCAGGTTTTTAAAACATCTCCCTTGTGTGTCTGTGGTCAAAATCTTAATATATCTCATTTTTTTACTTGAATGTTCCATAACAAAAGCGTATTTTTCAATGTCTTCATGATCAATTTTGTCTAAAAATCTACCTTTAAATATTGCATAGTGTTTTTTGTCCCAACCCAGAAAATGGGTGGAGTCTAGCCAATTTGGCTGTAAACCTGTTTCAATTCTCATCCACTTGGCAGATATTATTCTCTAAACGGATTTTTTTGTTTGTTGTTTTCTTTTCTTTTCTTTTTTTGGTGTAGTGTCAGTGGTTGATGTACACGTAGAGAGCAAAGAATTTGTTACATGACATAGCTGGTCCGACTCTCACGTGTACTAACGTAGAATTATTTCAGTATTACGACAATTCTTGAATAGGTTGTGCGCGCGCTTAGGAGAGAGAGGGAGAGAGGAGAGAGGAGAGGAAGAGAGAGAGAGAGGGAGCAGAGAGGACGGACGAGAAGAGGCGAGAGAGAAGGAGAGAGAGGAGAGGAGAGTGTGTGGTTGGGTTTGTTTATAGGTGAGTGGAAGGTTATGCGTACGGATATACATTTTTTTTTTTTGGATACGTTTTGAGTGTGTATA
>JADBJO010004271.1:165000-167500 GCA_016801955.1 Conus betulinus | reverse complement strand
CCCTCTCCATTCACCTGCTGTGATTTACTCGTACATTCGCACTGTTTGCTGGGCACAGAAGCCATACTAGGAGGCAGACTATGTAGAGAAAATCGTAAATCGTCATAAGCGAAAACAAGCGGTCCTTGACTCTCTTCTTCTTCTCTCCTCCTCCTCCTCCTCCTCTTTCTTCTTCTTCTTCTTCTTCTTCTTCTTCTTCTCTCTCTCTCTCTCTCTCTCTCTCTCTCTCTCTCTCTCTCTCTCTCTCTCTCTGTGTCTGTGTGTGTGTGTGTGTGTGTGTGTGTGTGTGTGTGCGTGCGTGCGTGCGTGCGTGCGTGCGTGCGTGCGTGTGTGTGTGTGTGTGTGTGTGTTTATTAAAGAAGTATATTTATAATCTCAAACTTCAGCCCATCGTCTCTCTCCAGAATCTCTCGATTGGAATAACGCCAAATTGGCATCTGGTTTGATAAAAACAGGCACAAAACATTACACAACAAACACATAAGGACAGCAACCACCACCATCACAACAACCTGCTATCACTGTTTACCATGTTGGCACTAATTGGAATGCTTCCAATACTGGAGAGTTTGGATGCCCTAGTTTTGCATCCTAATGTCCAGCCACTTTTAAATTTACCTCTCAGCACAAAGTATCAAGGGTTTGGCCTAAGATATTTTTCAATTAAGACTATATACATCCTATTTGAGATTCAGTTTATTCTTTATTCGTTTGCGTCATCATCGAATTTCCGCTCGGGTTAGACGTGCTCTCGCTCTGTTGATTTCGGGTTATTAAACTCTGCAGCCATGTTTTTACCGAATGATCTTAAAAGCATGTGTCACACTTTCTGACTTCATTTTTTATATATTGTTTATTGGTGTTGTTATTGTTGTTTCGCTATTCTGTGGTGGAGTGATGCATGAAATCAGTGCTTTCAAAATGTGTCACACTTTCTGACTTCATTTTTTTAATATTGTTTATTGGTGTTGTTATTGTTGTTTCGCTGTTCTGTGGTGGAGTGATGCATGAAATCAGCGCTTTCAAAATGTGTCACACTTTTCTGACTTCATTTTTTTTTAATATATATATTGTTTATTGGTGTTGTTATTGTTGTTTCGCTATTCTGTGGTGGAGTGGTGCATGAAATCAGCGCTTTCAAAATGTGCCACACTTTCTGACTTCATTTTTTTTATATATTGTTTATTGGTGTTGTTATTGTTGTTTTGCTGTTCTGTGGTGGAGTGATGCATGAAATCAGCGCTTTTCAAAATGTGTCACACTTTCTGACTTCATTTTTTTTTTAATATATATTGTTTATTGGTGTTGTTATTGTTGTTTCGCTATTCTGTGGTGGAGTGGTGCATGAAATCAGCGCTTTCAAAATGTGCCACACTTTCTGACTTCATTTTTTTTTATATATTGTTTATTGGTGTTGTTATTGTTGTTTCGCTGTTCTGTGGTGGAGTGATGCATGAAATCAGCGCTTTCAAAATGATTTCCTCCCAGATCGGTGTGTCCGTTCAGAAGTGTGCACGTGCTGGTGCTGTCTGTTCAGTGGTAACTAGGTCAGTCCTCTGACTCTGAGTGTCACTGATCCGCTGCCATAGATAACGAGCTTTCGCCCCTGCATGACTTTTGTCTCTTTTTTGTCTGACATGTTTCTCCTCTCTCTTCTCTCTCTCTCTCTCTCTCTCTCTCTCTCTCTCTCTCTCTCTCTCTCCTCTCTCTCTCTCTCTCTCTCTCTCTCTCTCTCTCTCTGTGTGTGTGTGTGTGTGTGTGTGTGTGTGTGTGTGTGTGTGTGTGTGTGTGTGTGTGTGTGTGTGTGTGTGAGAGAGAGAGAGAGAGAGAGAGAGAGAGAGAGAGAGAGACAGACAGACAGACAGACAGACAGACAGACAGAGAGAACTGAAAGCAATGTTTGTTTTGTGTGGTTTTAATGCCATCTGTTTCCGTGTCCTAAAAAAAAAAAACGGTCTGGCTGATTGTCAATTTCAAGTTAATGTTGGCACCACGCTGCCGAGCCTTAACAAGCAGGGCTTGGCTGCACCCCCCAGGAAGGCATCCTTTCTGTTGCTCTCTTCAGCATTGAAATTAATATCATAGTCAACTCTGCCGACCAAGGCTCCGAGTGCTTCTCTGTTGATGACCTTGCACTCCGCTCAGTTGGAGCCACCTGTGCTGACGTATGACATCTACTCTAGCCTTGTCCCGGAGGTAGTCCAACAGAGCCAGGGAATACTGTTCTTACTTTTCCAGAGACTTTAACTAAGTGTATCCACTTTCGCCCTCAGGAGGGAGAGTTCGTTCACGCCAGCTCCGCCACTAAGCACTTATTGTCGTCAGCAGGGGGGCTAAGTAGATGGTATCCTGCGTATGTCGGATCAGAACAGGCGCCACTGAACACCACCGAAGTGGCCCAGCAGCAGTGCTGTGTCTCCTCCGGTGGGTTGCCTCTTGCCGTCTTGGCATGGACTGCTCTCTGTGGATTGCCGGCGCCCGGGCTGTGGCGGGCCGGGTC
>JADBJO010004271.1:157500-160000 GCA_016801955.1 Conus betulinus | reverse complement strand
AATGACAGAGTGTTCATGTTGACAGGTGGTGTTGATGTGGGTAATGACAGAGTGTTCATGTTGACAGGTGGTGTGATGTGGGTAATGACAGAGTGTTCATGTTGACAGGTGGTGTGATGATGTGTTAATGGGTAATGACAGTGTGTTCATGTTGACAGGTGGTGTGATGTGGGTAATGACAGTGTGTTCATGTTGACAGGTGGTGTTGATGTGGGTAATGACAAAGTGTTGATGTTGACAGGTGGTGTAGATGTGGGTAATGACAAAGTGTTGATGTTGACAGGTGGCGTTGATGTGGGTAATGACAAAGTGTTGATGTTGACAGGTGGTGTTGATGTGGGTAATGACAAAGTGTTGATGTTGACAGGTGGTGTTGATGTGGTAATGACAAAGTGTTGATGTTGACAGGTGGTGTTGATGTGGGTAATGACAAAGTGTTGATGTTGACAGGTGGTGTTGATGTGATTAATGACAAAGTGTTTATGCTGACAGGCGTGTTTTATGTCAGTAATGGAAACATGTTTCCTCGCCCACTTCTGGTTCCATCCTTGCACATTTATTTACGTATTTCGTTTCAAGGATGGTTTCTCGGGGGTGTCCGGGCATTTCTGTCTTCCTTGTGTGTGTGTGTGTGTGTGTGTGTGTGTGTGTGTGTGTGTGTGTGTGTGTGTGTGTGTGTGTGTGTGTGTGTGTGTGTGTGTCCGTCTGTCCATCTGTCTGTCTTTCAGCCTGTCTGTCTGTGTCTGTTAGCAAAACTACGTAGATACTATATTACTTAACATGTTTCAACAATATGAGGTACAAATTCAATTATGGCAAATATATACACACACAATCAAATTTACAAGCATGGATCCCCGGATTAACAAAAAAAAAGCAACAAACGAAACAAAATCTGGAGGAAGAAAAGAGGACTGGACTGGCAATGAGCCCATCTAATTTTGATGAAGATCCGTATAGCATATCCGGATCAGAGCGTTAATCCAGGATCCATTGACCATGGCAGAAGTCTCTAGTCTACAGGAGTGTTTCTGTTATCACGTGGGGTCAAGTATTTGAATCACACCTCTGTAGAAGCACTAGGGGGGTGGGGGGGGGGGGGGGGATATTAGACCTTAGTACAAACGTTCTAGGTACATCTGAGGCGCCAGTAAACGGGAATCTGATTCTTGGAGAAAATGTATCAAGGATCGTGCTGACGACATAGTCTGGAGAGTAGCTATTCTTTCTTTGGCTTTGTATCTGCTTTATCTGATCGTTATATTTTGTTTATTTAGAGTTTGCTGCGGCAGCTCTTCCTTCTTCGTTGAGTGTTTCTTCAAATCATTTCATCCGCTTACAAGAGTATTTCCTGAAACTGTTTCGTCTTGAATGTTCCCTATAACAGTTTCATTTTCATCAATAAATTTCTTCCTGTAACACTTTCATCAGTATCCATCGAGTGCTTCCTGTAACAATTTCATCTTCATCATCAGGTGTTTTTCCTTTAAGAGTGTTGACTTCGATGATCGTTCCTGCAACAGTTTCAGTCTCACCATTGACATGTGTTCACAGTAGCAGTTTCGTCTTCATCATTGCGTGTTCCCTGTAGCACTTTCATCAGTATCTTTGCGTGTTCCCTGTTACAATTTCATCTTCATCATCGAGTGTTCCTTGTCACAGTTTCGTCTTTGATGAGTGTTTCCTTTACTAGTTTCATATTCATTATTGAATGCTCCCTGTAACAGTTTCGTCTTTTTCACCGAGTGCTCTCTGTAACAATTTCCTGTTCATTGAATGTTTCCAGTAACAGTCTCATTTTCATTATTGGATGTTCTTTGTAACAGTTTTCGTCTTCATTACTGAGTGCACCTGGTAACAGTTTGGTCTTCATCACTGAATGCACCTGGTAACAGTTTGGTCTTCATCACTGAGTGCACCTGGTAACAGTTTTTGGTCTTCATCACTGAGTGCACCTGGTAACAGTTTGGTCTTCATCACTCACCTGGTACTGATCACTGCGTGCACCTGGTAACAGTTTGGTCTTCATCACTGATTACACCTGGTAACTGTTTTGTATTCATCACTGAGTGCACCTGAACAGTTTGGTCTTCATCACTAAGCGCACCTGGTAACAGTTTCGTCTTCATCACTGAGTGCACCTGGTAACATCACTAAGCGCACCTGGTAACAGTTTCGTCGTCTTCATCGGGTACTTCCTTCAACTGCCTCGTCTTCATTAAGTGTTTCCTGTAACCAACTCAGCTTCTTCACTGAGTGTTTTACTGTAAATGTTTCATCTCCTTCATTGTTTCCTGCAACCGATTTATCTTCTTCATTGAGTGTTTCCTATGACTGATTCGGCTTATTTATTGCGTGTTTCCTGGTTTATCTTCCCTATTGGATGTTCCCTGTATCCGATTTATCATCCACATTAAGTGTTTCAGATTTTTAACTGTGTGTTGGTTTGTTTGTTGGTTTGTTTGTCTTGCTTTTGTTTCTGTTTTAGTGAATATTTCCT
>JADBJO010004271.1:147500-152500 GCA_016801955.1 Conus betulinus | reverse complement strand
CACTAAGAATTGGTATCACTCCCCGCTACGCCTCTCCTCTCCTCTTTCTAAACTCTCTCCGTAGAAGCTCTCTTGGTGAATGTAAGCTACAGCGATGAGTGAAACTCACACCTCTCGATAATATTCTATCACCTCTCGCTCTATCTCTCTCTATCCTCTCGACCTCTCCACTCTCACTCTCTCACTCTCTCTCACATCTCCTCTCTCTATCACCCTCCTTCCTCTCTCCTCCCAATCTGCCACGAATTATCTGGACGCCTAGTTTTATTTAGCGATTTCTAGCATAAGGAGAGGAGCCTCAAAATTATTTTGAAAGTGTCTAACAAACTACACACACATATACAGAGATTACTGCAGAACTGGCTGGGCTTCGCAAAGACAGAGATACCACCAAAACAGATCTTTAAAAACGCGTACACTTTGGGCGCCCACAAATATGTTTGCAAAGTACCGCGGAACCCCCCATCGAGATTAAGGGGAGTTCTTCTACGTCTTCACGGACATCAAGAAGGCATTAAACAGAGTCTCGCAGGAAGCACTTTAAACCCCAATGAAGAAATGTGTTATTGAAATTCCTTCCAAGGACCGCAAAGACAGCATCAGCTCGGTTCAGACTCAAACCCATAAGCAAGGACAACCAAGTCTCCATGAAACGCGGGGATCATGCTTCTGAAACGCTGGATATGCTTATCTTCTGCATCAATGCACTGGTATATGTTTATCTTCTGCTGCACTGGTATATAGTTATCTTCTGCATGCACGGGTACATATTTATCTTCTGAAACTGTTGAAATAGGGAAATGGAGGGGAACACAGGAGGAAACCGGGAGAGTGACACATTGTCATTATATGGATACAACAGTCATTTGCAGAGGGGGTGACACATTGTCAATTATATGATACAACAGTCATTTGCAGAGGAGGACACGTGTCATTTCATATTAATACAAATACAGGTCATTTGCAGAGGGAGTGACACATTGTCATTATATGACACACAGTCAGTGCAAAGGGAGTGACATATTGTCATTTGCAGAGGGGAGAGTGCACGAGGGATTGACACATTGTCATTATATGGATACAACAGTCATTTGCCAGAGGGAGTGACACATTGTCATTATATGGATTACAACAGTCATTTGCAAGGGGAGTCGTGCCAATTGTCCATTATATGAATACAACCAGTCAATTTGCAGAGGGAGTGACACATTGTCATTTATATGAATACAACAGTCATTTGCAGAGGGAGTGTGACACATCATCATTATAGAATACAACAGTCATTTGCAGAGGGAGTGACACATGTCCATTATATGAATACAACAACATTCATGTGCAGAGGGAGTGACATATTGTCATTATATGAATACAACAGTCATTTGCAGAGGGATTGACACATTGTCATTATATGGATACAACAGTCATTGGCAGAGGAGTGACACATTGTCATTATATGAATACAACAGTCATTTGCAAGGGGAGTGACCATTGTCATTATATGAATACAACAGTCATTTGCAGAGGGAGTGACACATTGTCATTATATGGATGACAACAGTCATTTGCAGAGGGAGTGGCACATTGTCATTATAGAATACAACAGTCATGTGCAGGAGACACATGTCATTAGTGGTACAACATCATCACAACAGTCTGACTGGACATATGGAAACAGTCTGTGCAGTGACACGTTGTCATTATATGGATACAACAGTCATTTGCAGAGGGAGTGACACATTGTCATTATATGGATACAACAGTCATGTGCAGAGGGAGTGACACATCATCATTATATGGCACAACAGTCATGTGCAAAGGGAGGACACATGGAGAAGTGAACGTTGTCATTATATGGATACCACAGTCATTTGCAGAGACCTAGACCTTGGCACACATCCAACTGAACTGGAGCAACCTAGTAAGCCCATGCAGTTCTTCAATGAAGAAGAAGAAGAAGGAGGAGGAGGAGAAGGAGAGAGGAGCAAGCAGCAGCACAGCAGGAGGAGGAGAAGAGGAGGAGGACGAGGAAGAAGAAGACGAAGAAGAGAAGAAGAGAAGAGAAGAAGGAAGAAGAAAAGAGGAGGAGGAGGAGGAGGAGGAGGAGGAGGAGAGGAGGGAGGAGGAAAAGAAGAACAAGAAGGAAGAGGAGGAGGAGAGGAGGAGGAGAGGAAGAGAAGAGGAAGAAGAAGAAGAAAGAAGAAGAAGAAGAAGAAGAAGAAAAGAAAAGAAGAAGAAGAAGAAAAACTGGGTCAGCCATTGCATTTGGACAATCCTTAAGCGACCTTCTATTCCACTTGAAGGGTCTGAAGAACATGTCTTGAGAGCATTTTGCGTGTTTTGGCACACATAGATGAATAGATAGCTATTGACCAATAATTTGAAGGAAGGACAGGCTAAGGGAAGGGCGACAGATGCATCGTGAGGTGGGAAGGAGAGATGAGAGGAAGGCAGAGAGGAGAAAAGGCGAGTGCAGGGGTGGGGGGTGAGGGGGGGGTGGGGGGGGGGGGGAGTTTGCACAAGTTGGCACGTCGACGAAGCAATCGTCGTCCACAGGGATCGTATCAGGCGATGTCCCCACGTGTGTTGAATCAGTACACAAAGATCACCACCGATGTAATACCTAGCAGCATTCCACGGCTGATCCAAGATCATCATACAAAGGAGCTGTGAGGTGAGGGAGGGCAGGGGAGGGGAAAGACGAATTCTCGTTTCTCCCATCTCCCTGTCAGCTTTGGAAGGCTATCCATGCACCCATTCTGAAATCGACCAGTTTTAGGATGTCACTGACAAGATCAGCCGTACAGAAAATATAACGAAACACCCCCCCCCCCTCCCCCAGCCTCCACCCCACCTACCCGCACTCCTGAGATGGATGTACACAACGAATCCCTCGTGATTGTACCCTAGAGACCTCTTACCTCTACACCTAACCCTTCGCACCCCCTGGCCCTTGCCTTCCAATCCCTACCCGTTTACCATTTTATTCTCTCATGTGTAGGACTGTGTGCTTACTAAGAACTAGATCATGAAATTGTAATGTCTTTTTTTTATATACTCAAGCTTTTTTGATTACCTGCACTCGATTTGAAAGGAGTATACATTCTCTAATGAATTCGTGATACCTGTGTTAATTCTCTCTCTCTCTCTCTCTCCCTCTCTCTCTCTCTCTCTCTCCTCTCTCTCTCTCTCTCTCTCTCTCTCTCTCTCTCAGAGACTAAGGAAGACAGGTTGATTGTACTGTAGGAAGTAGATGAATACAGCACAAAGCCCCCTGCCAATGGTGGCTTTACGTGACGGCACACCAACACCACAGGGGAGCTGGCTGTGAAGTGGTGTCTGCAGCGCTGTGTCACCAGGGGAGCTGGCTGTGAAGTGGTGTCTGCAGCGCTGTGTCACCAGGGGAGCAGGCTGTGAAGTGGTGCCTGCAGCGCACGGTGTCACCAGGGGAGCTGGCTGTGAAGTGGTGCCTGCAGCGCTGTGTCACCAGGGGAGCTGGCTGTGAAGTGGTGCCTGCAGCGCTGTGTCACCAGGGGAGCTGGCTGTGAAGTGGTGCCTGCAGCGCTGTGTCACCAGGGGAGCAGGCTGTGAAGGGGTGTCTGCAGCGCCGTGTCACCAGGGGAGCTGGCTGTGAAGTGGGTGTCTGCAGCGCTGTGTCACCAGGGGAGCTGGCTGTGAAGTGGTGTCTGCAGCGCTGTGTCACCAGGGGAGCTGGCTGTGAAGTGGTGCCTGCAGCACTGTGTCACCACAGACTGATAACGGCACTGACGGCTTAGAACGTCGGCTTTGATGTCAGGTAGGGTTGGAAGGAAAGCGGAAGGGGATGGGAAGGTAAAGGGTGGAAGGGATAATAAGGGTAGTGGAGAGAGAGAGAGAGAGAGAGAGAGAGAGAGAGAGAGAGAGAGAGAGAGAGAGAGAGAGAGAGAGAGAGCGAGCAAAAACTCTTCGTGGAGGTATGGGAGAAGAAGAAGAAGAAGAGAACTAAACCTGCCATGTACCTAGCAGACTCTGATGTGTCTGTTTTGCATGGAAGGTCTGAAAACATGCGTTGAAACAGCAAATTGCTTGGTTTTGCTTTTCTTGTAGAAAGCAGGGCTTAAAGGGAAGGGCGTTTGATACACAGTGAAGTAGAAAGGAGAGGTAGGTGGCGGGTAGAGAGAAGACGAGCGAGTGTGAGTGCAGACAAAGGGAGCTCAGCTGGCCTCACACTGCAACAAAGCAATTGTTTTCGTCAGGGACTGTAGCAGATGGTGTTTGATGGAAGTTATATCGGAACGCCACTGACCACCACGGATTAGAACATTCAGCAACATTCCACGGTTGATCCACAGTAGTCCTGCCTGTAGAGGGGCTGGGGGTCGGGGAACGAGAGAGGATGGAAAGGCGGGAAGAGAGGGCACTACTCTTCCTCTTCGCTATCCCTCAGCTCTGGAACGATAGCCATGCACTCATTACCAAAACAATCAATTATGAATGGCGTTGACAAGAGTGGCTGATATGGACACCAGATAAACAACATTCGCCCTTCCGATGGATATGAAAAATGAATCTCTCGTGTGACTGCTCTCTCGGGACCCGTTTCCCAATCCCATCCCCTTCTCATCCCAACTCCCACACCTTCCGCCTCTGTCATCTATTCGCTCCATTGAGCTAGCTGTTAAAGAGAAGCAGTCACTCCTGTGTGGACTCTCTCTCTCTCTCTCTCTCTCTCTCTCTCTCTCTCTCTCTCTCTGTTTGTTTGTGTGTGCCTGTCTCTCTGTCTCTCTCCATCTGTCTGTCTGTCTGTCTGTCTGTCTGTCTCTGTCTCTCTGTATGTCTCTGTCTCTCTCTATGTCTCTGTGTCTCTGTGTCGTCTCTCTCTTCTCTTTCTCTCTCTCTCTCTCTCTCTCTCTCTCTCTCTCTCTCTCTCTCTCTGTCACTCTGTCTCTCTGTCTTTGCCTGTCTGTCTCCCTCTCCCTTCTCTCTCTCCCCCTCCCTCCCCCTCCCCACCCCCCTCTCTCTCT
>JADBJO010004271.1:140000-142500 GCA_016801955.1 Conus betulinus | reverse complement strand
CAAATATTCGTTAGTCTGCTAGCTGTGTGTGAGAGGGAAACGTATTAATTCAACATTTTCTTCTTGAATATACAAAAATAGCACATTGCCAGCAAGGCATGCTAAACAGTACATTACTTCACTTAAACTAGCTGGTGATCGTGTTTGGTTGTTGTTGTTTTTTTTCTTCTTTGAATCTGTAAGCCTTGGAGGAGAGAATATACTGCATCGTCCAGTCTGTTATTTAGTTGCTTTTTTGTCGGAAGACTTGCATGAAACCCGATATATACTCCATTCAGGTTAATCAATACAACGTTTTCCTATCACAATGACTGTGCCATCTAAAAGCAGACTGGAGGAATCTCACATCTACAGAAGAGAAAAGTATACCATTCTCGCCAGCAGTTAGAAGAAATCTGGCTTCCGGGCCAAAGTCCCCAGAACAGAGTGAGGGTGTTTGTCATATCACCAGGCTATGGTCTCATTAAACAGCTCTCGGTTCCTGATAAGAAGTGGACCCGAACCCTAAAAGCAATGGCAGAGGCAGCTGAAAAGAGTTTTCTGCTGACTCTGGTTGAAGAATAACAGTGTGAACTTCATCAGGTTTAAATTTCCCAACTTACAAAAGATGTGCGACAGCTATGTGGAAAAGGCGTCCTTTCAAAACGACAATGGTTTGAGGTGCCCTACCATCATGGAAATGCAGCGCCTTTAGAATTTGAGGAGTTCAGAGCCGAAACACTTATCTTAGGAGATTTCTTTTCTGACGACCTTTGGCTGTCTAGCTGTCCCTAGATTTTCTTCTTGAATCTTTAAGGAACATAGCTGTTAACGTATGTGTCTTGGAACACAGATTGTTGCGCTGTGCTGTGAAAAATGATTATCCGAACGGGATGAAGGGTAGGACTGAAGTTCGGAACGATTGCAAGAGAGGAAAAGCCAAAGAGATAGATGGTATGGCGTCGTAGGAAACGGGGAAAATGTCAGCGATCCTCCATTACAAGGCTGGCACTTCCAAAGCTTCAGACATGTGAGGAAGTGTTGTGAATAACACCCGCGTTTCTTTACAATTTCATTAAAGCGTCGTCTTTGTCTAGCATGTGTCTCTCTCTCTCTCTCTCTCTCTCTCTCTCTCTCTCTCTCTCTCTCTCTCTCTCTCTCTCTCTCTGAATTTGTCTGCACTCTCTCTCTCTCTCTCTGATTTTGTCTGTCTGAACACACACACACACACACACACACACACACACACACACACACACACACACACACACACACGCGCGCGCGCGCGCGCGCGCGCGCGCACACACACACACACACACACTCCCTCTCTCTCTTTCTCTCTCTCTCTCTCTCACCATCTCTCCCTCTCGCCTTCTCTCTCTCTCTTTCACTCTCTCTTTCTCTCTCTCTCTCTCTCTCTGACTTTGTCTAAACCCTCCCCGTCTCTCTCTCTCTCTCTCTCTCTCTCTCTCTCTCTCTCTCTCTCTCTCTCTCTCTCACACACACACACACACACACACACACACACACACACACTTGTAGTTCCAGATGCAATGACAAACATGTAGTCCACTGACACACCTCACACATGCCTGTCCTCAATCAGTAGAATGTAAAAATTTCGAGCAATTCTCATACAATTCAGAGCATGTCTGTATTTTGGCGCAAGAAAAATAAGACAGCTGAACGTAAAGAATAAATAATGATTTTTTTTTTTTTACCTCTGGCATTTGGAGACAGTTATCCTCTTTTTGTGTTGAGGATGAATTGTTTCAACGGGTGAGAATGCTATTAATTTAATAAAAAAAAAAAAAAAAAAAAGCTGCTGAACTCTCTTTTCCCGTCTCTGTTTCTTTCTCTTTTTTTTTTTTTTTTTACGGGTATCAACAGATACGTTGGACAACCGGCCTGGCCGAAGTCTAGCAACGATCTTGTGGCTGGAAGGCACAGCGCTGGGAATTCCCGGAGTTGAGCGTACAGAAGGACCAACGAAGACCAGCACTGAACGTGACCTATAAATGTCAGTGCGGTAATGGGATGGCTGCGACGCTCTGTGACAGGACATTCAAACGTCTGGAATCGAGAGCGGAGGAGAGAGTTGAAAGGCGCGGGTGGGTTAGGGGAAACTGTCTGATGGGAAAGACTGGAAGAAAAGGGACACGTGTGGAGGGAAGGTGGGGATGGGGGTAGGATTAAGTTGCCGTTATTGAAACCTACATTACAACGGTAAGGCAGACAGACAGACAGACAGACAGACAGACAGATAGATAGATAGATAGATAGATAGATAGATAGATAGATAGATAGATAGATAGATAGATAGATAGATAGATAGATAGATAGATAGATGGATGGATGAATGCATGGATGGATGGATGGATGAATCAATAGACGGACAGACAAACAGACAGCTAGACACACAGACAGAACCGACAGACAGAAAAAAAAAAAAAAAAAAAAAAAAAAAGATGAAAAGATTATAAACAGAAAGTTCGAAACAGACAGACAGACAGACAGACAG